>SNQJ01S0029704.1:18835-39508 GCA_010110895.2 Picea sitchensis | reverse complement strand
ACTCTAGCTGACTGGAGTGTTACTCGGCCTACCATAGAGGACTTCGAAGGGACTCATCTTTAAGGATGCTTGGTAGCCGTTGTTGTAGGCGAATTCTACCAGTGGCAGGTAGTCTTCCCACTTCTTGGGTTGATGCATTACATGCATCCTTAACATATCCTCTAATATTTGATTCACTCTTTCTGTTTTTCCATCAGTTTGAGGGTGATAGGCAGTGCTAAACAACAACTTGGTCTCTAAACCAACCATCGGTGATTTCCAAAAGTTGGAAGTAAATTTCGTGTCTCTGTCAGACACGATCTCTTTCGGCATACCATGCAGTTTGAATATCTCCTTCATGAATACTTGGGCGATATTTATTGCCTTGCAAGTCAATTTGACGGGGATGAAATGAGCAGACTTTCTCAATTTATCCACCACCACCATAATGGCATCATTCTGTTTGGTTGTGATTGGTAACCCAGTGATGAAATCCATGGAGATGGTTTCCCATTTCCACTCGGGGATTGGTAAAGGTTGCAATAACCGTGCTAGGTGTTGGTGTTCTGCTTTAACCTGTTGGCACTCTATGCATTTGGCCAAGTACTCGGCTATGTCCTTTTTCAATCCAGGCCAATAGAATTGTTTCCTAGTGGCCGTGATCATCTTCTGGTATCCTGGATGACCAGTATAGGGTCTTTTATGTAGTTCATCCAATATGAGCCTCTTCAATTCGTCACACTCGGGAATGTACAATCTGCTTCTGTAAGTGAGAAGACCTCCTTCGGTCATCTGGTAGCCTTCATATTTTTCTCCGGTGGGTTCTTACTGCAGGTACGAGGTCACAGTCTGGACACAGGGATCTTTTTCTTGTGCATTTCTGATTCTTTCCTTGACATTCATCTCACAGGTGCTCACTGTTGCCAGGTGAATTGTTTTCACACTTTTGCTAAGGGCATCGCCACCCTATTTTCTTTCCCTTTAATGTGTTTGATTTCAAAATCAAACTTACTAAGGAGGTCCATCCACCTAGCTTGTCTGGCATTGAGCTTCGGTTGGTCAAAAAAATATCGCAACACACAGTGGTCTGTCATAAGTACAAATTTCCTCCCCAGGAGGTAATGTCTCCACATTTTTAAGGCGTGTACTATAGCGGCCAGCTCTAGATCATGAGTCACATAGTTGACTTCATGTTCGTTCAATTTTTGGGATTCATAGCAGACCACATTCCCTCCCTGCATAACGACTCCTCCGAGCCCTTCGTTACAGACATCTGTGCACACGAGGAAATCTGTTTTGGGGTTGGTGATATTCAACACGGGTGCGTGGGTCAGTAGATGTTTCAGGGTTTGAAATCTTTCTTCACATTTTTCTGTCCACATGAATTTTGTCCCCTTGTTCTGGAGGGAAGTGATTGGACAACCAATCTTGGAGAATCCTTTTATAAATCTCCTATAGTATCCTGCCAAGCCCATAAAGGATCTGATATCCGAAACATCCTTCGGTGTAGGCCATTCCATGATAGACCTGATTTTGTCAGGGTCTACTGCTACCCCTTCTTTGGATAGAACATGACCCAAGTAATGTATTTTCTTCTGGAAGAAGTCACATTTGCTGAATTTGGCATAGAGATGATGTTCTCTTAGCACTTGCAGCACAAGCCTATGATGCTCTTCATGCTCTTCTCTATTCTTGGAGTATATTAATATATCGTCAATAAAAACCAGCACAAATTTGTCTAGGAATTTATTAAGTACATTGTTCATCAAGCACATGAAAGTGGAAAGGGCATTGGTTAACCCAAATGGAACTACCACGAAATCATAGTGACCATACTGTGTCCGAAAGGCAGTTTTATGGATGTCTTCACCCTTGATTCGGACTTGATGGTATCCCGACCTCAAGTCAATCTTTGAGAAAATAGATGCACCCCCCGGTTGGTCGAATAGGTCATCGATCCTGGGCAAGGGGTACTTGTTATTTATGGTTACCTTATTGTGTTGTCTATAATCTATACACAGTCTAAGGGTATCGTCCTTCTTTTTCACAAATAGGACTAGTGCTCCCCATGGAGACACACTGGGTTGAATATAGCCTTTATCCATCATTTCTTTTAATTGCAATTTGAGTTCAACTAACTCGGGTGTGCTGATCCAGTAGGGTGTCCTAGACATCGACACCGCTCCTGGTGCAAGTTCTATCGAGAAGTCTATGTCCCTT
Organism: Picea sitchensis; assembly: GCA_010110895.2. NCBI lineage: Eukaryota > Viridiplantae > Streptophyta > Pinopsida > Pinales > Pinaceae > Picea > Picea sitchensis. Next base: position 37,309 of record SNQJ01S0029704.1, on the reverse strand, counting down.
CTTGGAGGTAGACCCAGTACCTCTTCTAGAAACACATCTATGTATTCTCTCAGAGTGGGGTGATCGTCGAGGCTGGGTTTGTCACCTTCGATTGTTTTCAACACCTGTATTTCATATAGGGGACATCCCTTTCGATAATACTTTCTCATTTGTAGAGCTGATATTTGTCTCACTGAGACAGGTTTTCGGATCCCTTGAAGGGTTGTCTTTTTCCCTTCATTACTTACACATTCTAAGGTTTTAGGGTAATATTCCAATCTAGCTTTATGGGCCGCTAGCCAGTCCATACCAATCAACAGATCATACAATCCCAGGGGTAATATGTTAAGGGTTGCTTGGGTGGGGAATTTACCCAACATCGATTGGCAGGCTGGTATAACCTTTGCTACCCTTCTTTTGGTGCCAGTGGCTAACTGTACCAACTATGGCTTGGTATGTTTTTTTGGCTGTAGTTTACACTTATCAACAACTTTAGGGGCTATATAACTCAAATTTGAACTAGGGTCAATCAAATTAGACACTAGATGGTTGGAAATCATACCTTCTATTTCCACCATTGAAGCTTGGTGGTCAGCTTGGTTATTATCCAAGGCTGCATAAATTTGCGGCACACTCCTGGCCACATCATTGACAGTGGTAGCTTCCTGGATGTTATAAATTCTCTGACTATTCTATTGTCGGTGTGGACAGTCTCTCAGTAGACGTTCTTCTCCGCAACCCCAACATTTCAAAGGATCTCTCTTTGGGTTATTAGTCTTCACTGGTATAGATCTAGAAGTTTATTTCCACCCAAGGAGGGAAAATTCTGTTGGTGTACACTCTGATATGGGAAGCTCATTCTTGGGTTCTTCTTATAGTTCTTAAATCTTGGGGATTTAATCACCTTTTTCTGAAATCTTGAACCATTCTTCTGTTTCCATCCTTCGCGAGGTTCTATTCGATGTCCAAACTGTTCATGACAATAGGTTTCCTTTCGGATAGTGCCTTCTAGGGTCTTTGGCTCATCAAATTCAATTCTGTTCCGATAGTCCTTAGGTAGTCCGCTGATGAAGTGTTGCACCTTTTCCTTTTCTAATTTTATATAAGGTACATACCTCAACAAATCCAAGAATTTGTTGACATATTCTTCTATAGTGAGTTGTCCCAGTTTGAGTTCACAAAACTCTTTAGTCTTTTCGTCGAAATAATTTTCCGACAAATACTTCTTCCGGAAGTATTTCTCAAATTGATCCCAAGACAGGTCCTCTTCGCGAACCCCTTTCACATTTTTAAGGTCTTCCCACCAAATGGAAGCCTTTCCGTTCAGGTTGAAGGTGGCCACTTGGGCCTTCAAATTTTCTGAGAAGTCATGGACTCTGAAATACTTCTTTAGTCCAAGTAGCTAGGCCTATGCTTCCTCTCCCTTCTTTATTTCGCTGTCGAAGGAGGGTGGTTTGGTATTCTTGAATTATTTGAATTTATGAACCTTGGAAAGTTTTCGCTTCTTATGTTTTCTTCAGGAATAAGAACTAGTTCTGCTGCTAGAAGATCCCTCTGAACCACCAGCTTCCTTCCCAGAGGAATCGTTTTCCGCTTGTCCTTTACCTCTGGGGTGGAAATTTTTCGAGGTGCTCCTCTCAGTGTGACCACTGATATGACCATTTTTCTGTGTCTCAGGTTCATGCTACATTTGTCTTTGTAGGTCAGATAAGCTCTACAGTAAAACTGCATTAATTTCTGTTTGTTTCTCTTGTTCTTTCATCATCCTTTCATTGTCATCCTTGCAGCTTTGTAATTCGACCATGAGACTCCTCATGGTCCCTATTTCCCTCCTTTCATCAGACTCTTCGTCTCTATTGTGGGAGCCTTCCCCCACCTCTTGGTGAGTCACCATTCTATGCGTCTGTAGTTTCCCATGACTGATCGTCCGCTTGGGTGAAAAAGACAAATGCTGGTTGTTAGTCAATATTTAGTCACATTCATAACCCACGCATAATTCATATTTTCATTCACATGCATACACACAATCGGGGTTTTCATTTTGAATTTTGACCATTTGATTTAGGGGGGTTAAAATAGAGGGTTACTCCTTTTAGGAGTGCTTCGAACGGAGCTTTTGCGCAACTCATTCATGAGCTCAAGAAAGCCAAGTGTTGTAACCATGCTCTAATACCAATTTGTAACACACCCACTATGGAATTTAAATTTTTTTAGCCTTTTCCTTCTTTGCTCCGAGGAACATAGTTCCCCGGCTCCCTACGGGGCCTGATACAAACCCTGCCATCCCTTATCTGCACTCATATGGTCGGTGGTTATGGCCACAGGCCTTATCGGAGGGGTACTCATTGACTTTCACGATATGGGAAATCACGACGCAGGTATTCCCTTGTTCATTTCGGGGTTTCATCCATCGGAATTTCACGTCTAGCGAACACGAGGAAAATTGACCTTTAGCAATCCCAGGCACCGAAAAGCTGAAACACCCAAACCATGTGTGCTAATCCATTTCGGGACTTCGCCTATCGGGATTTCAGGATATGCGAGGACAAGACACTTGCCTCTAGATGTCCCGGGTGATGAAACACCGAAACATTAAATTCTAGTCGCTCTATACTCATTTCGGGGTTTCATACTTTAAGATTTCGCAAGTCGGGATTTCGGGGGATGCGATGATAGGAGGTCTCACATCAGGGTTTTTCGGGAGCCAAACTCTGAAATGATAACTCTAAACATGCTTCCCTATTTCGGGGTTTCCGCCATCAGGATTTCGGGATATGCGACGACAGGAGGTCTCGCACTTAGGTTTCCCGGGAGCCGAAACTCCGAAAGCTTCATACATATATATATATATATATATATATATATATATGTCGCTCAACCCATTTCGGGAATTCACAAATCGGGATTTTGGGACTGGCGAGCATAAGAAATCTTACCATTAGGTATCCCAGGTGCCGAAATACCGAAACACCCTATCTCATCCGTGCTATTATTGTTTCGGGGTTTGGCATGTCGGGATTTCGGGATATGCGCAGACAGGAGGTCTCGCACTTAGGTTTCCCGGGGGCCAAAACTCTGAAACCGGTATTCATTTCTAAGCTCATTTCGGGGTTTCGTATGTCAAGATTTTGGGACTTGCGAGTTACGAGAAGACTGACCCTTTGGTTTCCCGGTTGTCGAAACACCGAAACACCAAGGCTTACCCACGCTAGACCTTTTCGGGGTTTCATACTTCGGGATTTCGTGATATGCGATGACAAGGGGTCTCGCATATGAGTTTTCTGAGGGCCGAAGTTCCGAAATGCCGATATATATATGTGTATATATCTATATGAGGCTAAGTTCATTTCGGGATTTCATATGTCAGGATTTCGCGAGTCGTGAGGACAAGGGTTCTTACCCTCTGATCTCCCGGGTGCCGAAAATCCGAAATTCTTACCAACCGCCATGTATACTCTACAGCTGGACAGTCCAGGTACTTCCATGGGTCTTGGAATCGACGATCCTGATTTCTTCGCTACTTACGAAGGTTAAAAAGGGGTCGAGGCATTAACGCCTGCATTCCTTCATCCAATTTAACGGTCGTAATAGACCTTTGATCCTCCAAGAGGATCTCATTCATGCATTTAGCAAGACGGAGGGTATCCTAGGTACCGAACCACCGAATGGTCCTAACTCATCCACACACTGTCATTTTGGGATTTCGTGGGTCGGGGTTACAGGACTCTCGAGTACAAGAGAACTCGCACCTAGATACTTCGGGTGTCGAAACATCGAAAAATCTTAACTTACTCCCACGCTAATATATCGGGATTTCACAAGTCAGGGTTTCGGGACTTGCGAGTGCAAGGGAGCTCGCCCTTGGCTATTCCAGGTACTGAAATGCCGAAACATCATTGTCTAAGAGAGCCACTCCCTTTCGTGTAGGGTTTTAAGACTTAAACCATAAAATCCTCCTTCGGGACCTCAGGAAATTTTTACCAGGTTTGAAGGCGAGACTGTAAGGTCTTCTGGAAAGTAAGGTGGCGATCCCGAAAGGGTGCCTTTGTGAGGAATTCTATCCAAGGCATCAAGTAAGACAGATACGGGAACAAATCTCCCGAGAAGAGACTTGAAATCTGTATTAGTTCAATATATATATATATATATATATATACACATAAGCCATACGTGGTCTTTCCAATAAAAGCATGCAACCATCATTTCTGATCCAAACACCATGCAGACAGTCTTATACTAAAACCATTCATAATTGCAAAGACTATGAGCATACATGTTAACATATAAATTTCAAGATACAAGACATAAAACACTTATTAGAAAAACACCAGATGTGATGCAACTGCTGAGAGGGGTGCTCGTTTCCACCCAACCGTAGGCTCAGCGATTCCGAATGGATTTACCACTAGCCACCCCCAAGCTGAGACCACGATGCTGCGAGATTGAGTCTCTGTTCTCCAGTGATTGAGAATGAAGGTTACTCTCCTTCTTCTCTGCTATCACTCACTCTGTACTTTTCTAGAGTTTCTTTCCTTCTCGTCCTTCCCTCACGTCTGCCCCTGATCGCACACTCTTCCTTCCTTTTCTCTTTTCAGCGAGGTTGCGTGTGGCACGATATACCTCATGGTGGTTAGGTTTAAGGACTCTATGGATGGGCAGTTCACCCCCATCCCTCATTACTCATGAGGAGCCATTTACCTACCAACTTGGCGAGTGATTTAATTTGGGGCCAACGAGCCGCTCTTGGTTCTCCGGGCCAGTGATGACGAAATACGGTATTGGTTTCGGTGGAGGTTAACGCCACCATTCCAGGTGCTTTCCACCACCTTTCTTCAGCCATCTTGGTCTCTTTTTTAGCACATCCCCCTCTTCAGCAGTCCTGCAATATATATTCATAATATTATTTACATTCATTGACCTTTTTCACAAGGTCCATTCACATCACACATTCACATTTCTGAGTTTGCCACAATACTTGGCCTGTATAGTTATTTTTACAGACTGGGGGAAACATGGTGTTACATGGATGTGTTGTTTTTGATGTCATATTTTTCACTGTGGTAGATTTCAAGTGAATCAGAGGTGTTCATTGGGTTCACGGATGACTCTATCCAGCACACTTGGAGGATTTCTTCCGCAACTTGGGTGATTTTCACACCTCAGGGCTAGTTGCTATCTTCAAGAGGTATCTGTTTAGGTGACGCCACAAACAATGTCGTTGAATACAACACAGTCTTAGAGTTTCTTCGTGATGATTTTTGGCATGGTATCTCTCACCTCCAGGTCTATTTAGATGCTCAGCTGGTTGTGTCTCAGTTAAATGGGGTTTACCGCGTTTATGATCCTACACTACACCGACGGTTCCTTAGGGTACGTCTCTTAGAACGAAGTTTTGATTACATTACGTATATACATGTTCCTAGGAGATTGAATCAAATCACAGATACTCTAGCTAATCATGTATAAGATTGGCATATTGCACACATGTAAGAAAAATCACACATAAGCACATGTAAATACATTTGGAAAATAGATGTAATCCATAAGACATAAAAAAGATGAAAAATATCCATATATATATCAAAAAATATCAGAGTACATGAGTGGGCGCAAGCGCCTCAAAAATATGTCCACTCAGAGTCACGAGGCTTATGCCCTCAAAAATATACAAAAGGTTCTCTCGGCATGTAAGTATTTTAGCCTAGCTAAGGGTGGGGCCTGTTGGCCTTGTTATAGTGAACAACAACATTCGCCAAATGCCAAAAAAAATGGACCCAGGTCCATGGAACCCCAACTATGTAAGGTTTCATCGATGGTGGGAGATCCTCGATCTCCACCATATGGACTGTATGAATGAGCGCGGTAAGGTTCCCCTCTACCCGTATCAATACTCTCTCAACCTCTCCGGCTGGAGGCCTCCCTACTCCTGCTGCTTGTCCGGCGGCTCCAGCTGGTCCTGCCTCTGGTCAAGGACACCACCTAGTCCTTGAGAAGTCTATTGGATGCACTGGTCCCACATCTGTACATAAGAGATACATAAGTGTCAGATACTCTGATATACAAAAAAAATTGTATATATGAAAAGACATAAAAATTAAATAACTTTGAAAAGAAAAATTACCCATCTCTCCTCGCTCTGCTCTGGGAGGTACAAGCATGTCAGGATCTCTGGAAAAGTTAATCTCGGCATAGGGGTAGTTATCTATTGCTGGAATCTGTCATGACCAATAGTCAAAACAATTTTCATCAAAGGCCTCGATGGTCCTCCCCCCACCCTGTCGTGGCAACAACGCCACCCATCTACATAGAAACAAGAGAGTGGCCTCGTTCCCTCGTATAGTCTCTCACAGACTAAGGCTGGGTACCCTCTCGAAAAAAAAAGGAGAACAAAACGGTCCCAAACCCGAAGTTACGGTGCTCCCGTATCCGACACTCTGTCAGCTGTCTCTTCATGCAATCCAAAATGGTGGTACTCCTATCGAAAATCTGTGCATTTAAGCATTGTACCTTGTTAGCGCTCTGTGATTTTCCCAAGGTTGTAGGGGAAGTCACAGAGGCAACCTTGAACCGCTTGGAGTCTTGGATCTAGCCCTCCAAGACTCAGAGAGGGATCTCTCTTTTCGATTTTACTTGGTTTGTATGGGATGGATTTTAGGCTAGCTATGAAAGTAATGAAAATATGGGGTTGGGGTTTTGGTTTTTTTAAATGGTTAGTTTGGGACAGCAAGGAGGACCATTGGGAAAATGGGGTCTGCACTTTAAACAATGTGATTCACTCTCAGATCTGAACAAAGTTCTTACACAGGGCAAGATAGCAAAAATGTTGGATCGAATTAAGTTTTGATGGTGTCAATTTGAGGAAGAACTAGAGGAAGAAAAAACCAAGCTAAGGAGCAGCTAAGAATTCCTTATCTGAGCTTTTTAGATGAAAACATAAAGATTTTTAAAAGGACAGATGCAGAGTATTTGCCAATAAATTCTTCTCTGTGTACTATCTTTTGATAATGAGAAAATGAAAACAAGCGTAATGATCACAGGAAAACACTTAACAGAGAAAGAACACCACCAACACATCCACACAGGAATCCTGTAAAAGAAAGCATGCCCATTGCTGATTGATCATCTAAAAATTACAGCAAATGCTACTAGAAAAGCAAGTACCCCAGTCCAGCAAAGAAAATTTATCCCTCTCAGGTTGAAAACCCCTCACACAGGTCGAACCAATAAGAAAAAATACTTCACTGCTCGAACCCTCTCCTATTCAGTCCAGTCGAACCCTTGTTCTGTCCTTTACAGGTGTATAAATACAAAAAATTGCCTCAGCCTTTCAAGACTCGAGCTCATAACTCTATTTTCTGAAAATAGAAAACAGTTACACAGATAGATAGATGTCAATTGCCTCCTCAAACAAATCAAACAGTAAATTAAAGGGAAATTTACAATTGGTAACTGCTGCCTTGACATCTGGCATATTGGAGGATGTTTAAGATTCGCTGGCGAATAGACTATAACAACATCAAAAACCATTGAATCCAACAGTCGTTGAATGCTGGAGGTTGTTGGAGACTGGCTGGAGTCGAATCTTCTTAGACCAGGAATGCTTGAAACTGTCATTTGCCAATTGTCGAGTTTTTCTCTAGAGCCTGGGATTGCTCTGCCACTTGTGACTGCATTATAAAATTGACGACGAGTGTGATGGATTGACAACTGTGTACCAAGCCCAATATTTTGTTTTCTGCCAGATATCTCGTGCTCCTATAAATGCTCAGCCGTTTCATCTTTTATTTCACTGAACTTTAGCCTTTAATAAGGGATCTGATTCTCCTTTGCCGATTTTATCATTGCCAGGTGTCTTCTATAGCTTTAAGGGTGATGATTCCGTGGATACAACATTTGTGTTGTCAGTTGCCACTTAACCCCCAACCACCTCAACCAATAAACAAATACCTGTTGGCAAGAAACAAACAGATCTGCAGGAAAGGATGAATGTTTGGCTTTTCTTCTGTCAACCCCACAATCTATTTGAGCATCTTGTTCTTCTTCAACGCCTGACAATTCTATAATGCTCGTTTCCATAAGATACTTGAAGGGCTTGCTTCTTTTCTTAAGTTTCTCAAGATGCTATTTAGATATGCAAAGCTTTCCTTGATCTCCAAGTGCTCATAATTTACACCCCTTGCAAAAAAAAAAATCCGATGTAGTCCATAGTAGTCCTATGGCAGTCAAGCTTATATTGACATCCATCCTTTGTGCAACATATGCTCCAGCCACCTCTATACAGATGTCAAGACATTGTACAGGTACTGCAAGAAGCCCATCATTCATGATGACACGAACAATCTGAAATCATGACCGTATAAGGTCCTTCTCTGATGCATTTACAACTGACCTTAACATTTCCAGAATGCTCGGCCAACTATGATACAGTTTCTCACCATGCCTCTCTTGAACATGCAATAAAATTTTCAGTGCACAAGCATGAACTTCGACATTTTGACTCTTACTGTACAATGTTCTTAAAGGTGAAATAATAGTATACTCAAAGTTCTCAGATTCTAAACTCAACCCATTTTCACCACTAGAAGACATATAGTCCCTTACTGTGTTAGTTGATTTAGCATCTGAAATATTATTGTCACCTTCTATTTCCTATTCACCTTTTGAGCCCACAGATGACACCATTGAAGATTCATTCTTAAATTTATCACATCCTAGGACAACACAAATTGCCCGATCTAATGCATCAAGTGCCATATTTCGTACTTGTGGACTACCATGTTCTGCCAGCTCAAGAAGATGAGTAATAACCTGTTCCCAAATTAGCTCCACTCTGTGCATATTGTTTACAAGTATAGCTATCATCCTTTCTATAGAAAACACCTTATTTGTTGTCTGTTGCATTTGTCCAGATACTGAGCTTACTAAAGGACTGAAATTCACTGCTGCAGACTGGCCTAGACCACTGGTGACTCCAACTAGTCAGTCGTTGGACAACTGTCGCAATGCTTCTAGCAGAGAGCATACAGCTAATGTGTTCATTAAACCTGAACTCTCAAATAATTGAGAATTAAGAGAAGACAAGATATTGAAGTCGCTAGATAGGCCACTTGTTTCTCTTGTAAGCCTTGGAATAGAAGAAGATTTTTCCTCTGGCTTCTCATCTGTCCTGAGAGTTTGTAAAACCCCAAATACCGAAAATATTAATCTATCACAATCCATTTTGAACATCGTGGGAGACATCTTTTCAAGTCTATAAGTGGGAATATTAGAAGCTGGTCTAACTTTCCCATATTCACCAGGAATTTGCTCTTGAGTTTTTGGACTTGTTGATTTTTAACAATAAAAAAGAGGCCTCATAAGCCTTCTATGCATGCGTGCTTCTCTGCATTTGACACCTTGACTCTGGTTCGAACATCTGGCACAGGGTTGAAAAGCTGTGTTTTATATATTTTTAGCTTCTGCGTGCAATATCCCACATTCACGAGGAGAAGGGATTTAAAAACATTTGTATATGTGAATGTTTGCATCCTATGTTCGATGATATGAGCTCAAGGCTATGCTTGGAGTTAGGCGTTGGTGCTGGTGATGGCGCTGGCTTGTGTGTTTGCTGTTGGTGTGTGAAATGGTGCTTGTCCTTGGTGTTGATTATTCGGGTGTTGGCCCTAGGCCAATATTTTTTTGGAAAAATATTTGTCAATTTTTTCATAAAACTCTACATAAAGGCAAAGGCCGAGGGGCCATATTTTTGCTAAATTCACCAAACATAAATTACAAAAACCCAAATTAGGCTAATAAACCCAACTTTCCATTTACCCCCAAGAGTCAAATTTTGCCATTTCGAACCACTTCACAATTTTTTGCTAAAAATGCATCGGAATTCGCCTTGAAACTCGCATGCAAGTACTCATCTTGTGCTTGGACAGTCGAGCACTTTCTGCCGCCTTCACCATGCGTCATGAAAAAAGCATAAGCCTAAAATAGACAAATATTATTCATAACACTGATTCCCTATTATATAGGGTTCTAACATATCTCACAATGCATGTGTGCCCGGGAAGCCTGGTGTAAAGTCGTGGATCTAGTGATCTGCCCAATAAGTAGAACTATCACTTTGAGTGATAGGTTGCTGATCTTATGAATAGGCACCTAAGAACCTACTTTCCCAGTACCAACCTCGCAATGGAGTCCAATCAAGTCCTCGATGTTTTGTGGCTCGGGGGGAAATGTGCGCAAGTTGACTGGATCCCCTCTCCTCGAGAGACCAATCAGAAAGTAAATGTCCTTAGTCATTGGATTCAAAGACTGCCCCTCGAGCATGAATGCCTCTGTGTCAGGATGCCAGTAATCTATCAATGCATTTAGCAACCTGGGTTGTGCCCTCCTAAACGGACACTGGAAGAACTTTAAAAACCCACATTGTGACAAAACAACGATAGTAGCAGGGTCCTCGGAGACCAAAAAATCAATTTCCTCATGCTCCCTCTCTCTCCAATGCACATACATCCTGCAAACACAAAGAAATGGAGAGTTGACTCTTGCATTCCCTTTCTTCCCACGTATTGAGGGTGTACGTGGGCTGTCTTGAGGATAGTCGCGTGTACACACGAGAAACTTCTCTTTTGTCTACGTGTACACGCAGGCTATGCTTGGACATCCCGCGTACACATAGGTCCAACCTCTTTAAAGGTTAGTGCCCCCCCCAAAAAACCAAAAGAAATGAAAAAATGAAAGATGGAAATGCAAGGGAGGTTAGTTACTTGGTCCAAACGGAAGTTCATTTCGTCCACTGAAGCTCCCAGAATCAACTATTTTGGCAAAGGGGTGTTTTTTTTACTTTTGGTCAGTTCTCAAATTACAATGGTGATAATGATCTGCCAGCTTTCTATTTATAGAATTTTTGGCCTCTTTTTGTCATTTGTTTGGACCCTTTTTCCATTTTTTCTAGCTTGAAAATCGTTTACTATGGTTCTTGAGTTTCTTAGGGGATGTTACGATAAGTGTTACTTTGGGTATTGGGAAGATTTTTGAGAGTTGGGTCGGTTTTAAAGGTCTTTTGGTAAAAATTCATTTTTCTAACTTTGTGCATCTAAGATAGGATTCCACCTCCACTTGTTGCACCTCGTTGTCTTTTTCTCTTTTCCATAGGATCGATCCCATAGAATTGTGACACAGAACCCTCACTTTTTCTCTATAAGTGTCGTAATTTAGTGGTGGAGCCTACTTGTACATGGATTCCCTAGGTAGATATTGGTTTCATTTTGGTGTCCATGCCGTCGCTAATGACTATAGGCTCGAGAGTCCTTATTAGTTTTTCCTAATTACGAGTATGAGCTCATTTTCATGATTCATTATCACTCTTGACCTTGCCCTCGGGACTCCCAAAACACAACGGGTCTTCTTTTAGGCCCTTTTCAGACCCTCTAAACATGAAAAGATTGTTGAGCGATCTTGTTTCCCTTCATGCTCACTAAAATGAAATTTGAAGGCACGTATGTCCGGCAGTAGTTTACCCCTTTTTCGGTCCGGATGGTCAAAAGTACGAACAAAGGTATACTCTAGGAGCCTTGCTTCTCTAGAAGAGTATTCTCAGGTATAGATTTAACCCTTTTTCGGGCTTGAGGGACTAAACTTACGAAAAAGGAACCCCCCACGGAGTCCATAGTTAATCTCTTTTCAGACTCCCTAAAATTGAAAAGATAGTTGAATGATCTTGTTTCTTCACACTCATTAAATTGGTCCAGAAGAACATCCCTTACGGAGTCCATAGTTAAGGTCTTTTCAAACTCCTTAAAAATGAAAATATTGTCAAGTGATATTTTCTTTGTCACACTCGTTAAAATGATTTTGAATAGACGTTTGTTCGGTGCTAGTTTACCCCTTTTTCGAGTTGACTAGACTATCTTCGAAAAAGGTACCCCAGTGGAGTCTCCTTTTATGCTTTTCCAGACTCTCTAAAAATGAAAAACCGCCGAGCTTACCTTCTTTGGGCTCATTAAAATCACATCGAAGTACGTTATCATTGTTTCTTATTAATCACTTTCGCATTCCTGCATCTTTGGCCTAATGACGGCTCCATGTTCCTCTCAACTGAACCATTTGAAGCATGCCTTATATGCAAGCCTTGTAGAACTTTGACTCTACGTCTTCACACCTTGACCCATGGAGGATTTTTCCCGAGTGTCCTTTTCCTGCATATGTCCCCTTGCTCTGAGAATCAATGTGTTCCTTGCACTTGGAACTAGTATGTTTGTGACACTCGATCCTCCTTTGTAACGTAGTATTCTTTGTTCTTTTTCAAGCTTCCCAAAATTATTGAAAAAGACAAAAAAAACAAATATGCCCCAAAAAGAGGAAGGGAAAAGTATTTTATTTTTGTTGAAAGCACAATGAGTCTCCCTTGGACAAAGAACATCCTTTCATTTGATTCGTCAAGCCCTAGGATTCAATATGACCTTAGGAAGTTTTTCTCGCTACATAGAGCTATGTCCTCCTTCGTTTGGTTACCTTTCCAAACATATGGAGAGTTCGCTTTGCCTCATGCATTGTGAACTTATGTCAATGCCATGCTCTCTGAGCCTCATCATTTGTCATTCTTTTGTCTAAGGGAATTCTTACTAAACTTGATTCGGCCCTTCTGTAGTTTGTCTTTTGTCCTCATGACTGGCCACCCCCAAAAGACCAATCAAGTCCTTGCTCAAAATCAATGAAGTTCTATTCCTGATCATCAAGATGCTCTTGTCTGTTCCTAACGAGCCATCGAAGATTTTTGGGTAGTGAAGTCGTACACTCATATTACACTCCTACCTGAGTTTTGAAGACTCTGAAGTTGTTGTTCGAGCTCTGAAGACCTCATCTCCAACCATCAGGCGTCATTGGCTTCTTAAAAATGGATACTATACATGTATATCTTTTGATTTTGAGATGTAGATATGCTATGTATTGATCACAACTACATTTTATATAGTTATATGACATGGATATGCAATGTATTTGATTGGAAGCCATGATTTTATTTCATCCCGAGCATGGGTATTCCTGCCTCGGCGAGACAAATTGTTATTTTTGCAGATGGCACCTCCTAAACTCGGGTCCCTGGGCTCACTCGAGTCGTACAGTGGTGAAGATTTGTAATGTATTTCGGCCATCATATGCTCTTATGACCTCACACATTAAGGGGCATCTCTTATAACCCTAAATTGCACCTGACATGCATACCTGTCATCAGGCCATCTAACTTGCTATCTTTACCAAGCCATTATTGAACAACTCTTCTAAAAACCATCATTTTCAAGATGTACGCACCCTGCACCATTACTGCCCGCATACACATGCTTGCTGAGCCACTACAACCCATGTACACTAAAAAAATATCGCAAAATGTGGAAAATTGCATTGGATACTGGTTTTCGGGCCGTTACTTAACCGTTTGACTGCCCATATCCAGTCACCCCAACCATTACTATCCCTTTTGGCCTATAAAAGAAGGGGTCAGGGTCCCATTGCAAAAGGAAAGCATGAGATCAAAGAAACTCTTCCCATTTTATCAATCCCCCTTTGCCCCAATGCAAAGCCCTTACCATTTCCCTAAGAGAGAACTGAAGAGGAAAAGAAGACATGGAAGCAGTTGGTGCATGGTGAAGAGGATCCCAGGACCAAGTTCGAGGAGTAGTGTCGGTCTCATGTTGTAAGTGAATTTTTGTGAGATTAATATAAATAAGTACTTTTTCCATCCTGCCAAATGATGTCTTAAACTTATATGATTTGTTTACATTTCTTGTTTATGATGTCTAACCCACTAATCCATATGTAGAATGCATGCTTGTAGTTTCTTGTTTGTCTTTTGATGAATGCAGGTCAACCCTGGGTGGAGATTTGCAGTCAGGAAACAACCAAGTGCAAAGGGATTGACACCGGACATGGAGTTTAAGGTAGGTCTACCTGATCCCTCTCTCTCTTGTCTTTTATGTATGATTGTGGGGTCATGTTGGGATAGTGATAAAAAGTAGGAGACTTTAGACGATTATCTTTGCCTACACTTTAGACCCTTTGTGTAGTTTGTAGAGGGGTTTTCCAGCTGTAGAAATACCATAATAAGGAAGTTGTTAAATGCCTCAGGTTGAGGTGAGTGGTTCCTCCAGAAGACATATCACCAAGTGTGTCAACTATCATTCATTAATAATGGAATCTAGGGAGTTTAAAGAGATTAGAATGATCGTATCATATATTCCCTACAACTCCAATCAACGACGTTTCATGCATTCTGGATTGCATCCGTCGAGGAGCTGTGACGCGTTAAATCTTCGAGACATCCTGTCACAAAGCATGAGTGTTCTTTGGCACGATTTTGTTTCTTCCTTATTCCACTATAAATTCTAGGGGATCTGTGGGGAATTCTATGCAACAACTGAGTTTATACATCGGTGACGCTTGTCTTAATGTCTAATTTTGGTGAAACTCTATGTCGTAGTTCTTTACTCATCCGCATACGTCTAAGCCAATATGCTGCTACACTATGGGATCCCCCTTAAATAAGGGATGATATTTGCGAGGTAGCTGGAGTGCCAGGTTCGAACCCCAGTGTGCCTGGGACTCTTTCTTATTAGCATCCAATGTCCTTGAAGCTTCAATAGGAGGTACCTGCCTTTGCTCGAAAATAGTGTCGACGTCTCAAGCAGAGGTGGGAGTGGAGAGAAATACGTCTAAAGGAAATATGTTGGGGGTCGTGCCCTCTCAGGAGAAGACACCACGAAGGAGGGGAAGGGCTATAAAAAATAAGGAAAAAGGAGGAGAAGACCGCCTCCCAACTGAGCTAAGTGCACACCTGGCCGCTGAGGAGTTTATGATGCACACTACCTGGCTGGAACCTGTCAAGACTACCAGTCGAGGAAGAAGAAGACAAAAGGGAAAGGTAAATACACCAGGTTCTCCTATTGGGAGTCCTATCCAATAGCTAGAGTGGGCCTAACTTTCCATAGCCGAACGTTACCAAGAAAATAGATAATTGTGGAGAAATTTGGCAGTGAAGAACCAAGAGGTATCGACACTGCAGGGTCGTGAAGGAAGCACAGATTATCTCAAGAGATGGCTTTGGGAAGCACAATATACGATTGTGCAGTTGCACAAGGCGTAGAGGATGACGAGGAAGGAGAAAAAAGAAAACACTACAAGGCGTGAGGACTAGTCCGGAAGAAGGTCCATGCGTAGGAGATACATAATGGGTGGGCTCTTGCTTTGAATTCTCCGAAGTGACACTTGATAGTTTTCTCTTTTTTGTTCTAAGGTTTTTCATATTCTCACTGTAATTGGGCCGGTTAGTCAAGATGTCAGTGGTGTTCATTTGTATGTAACCTGAGCTTGGCGGGAGCTTTAATTATATGAAAATTTGAAAGTGTTTGGAATGTATCGTGTTCCCTCTTTGTATGTAAATCTACCATTTTTTTATTATCTAAGTTTCTTGCAAATTATAAGATTTTATAATATCATTGTTCTGAGTTTCTTTGTGAGTTTGTTCATACGTTCCTTTTAAAACTTCCAATGTTGATTGATGCTGATGTTGCGTTGCTGACTTGGGGTTATTAAAATATTTTAAAACATAAAATATAGAACTCGACTAGTGGGTAAGGATTTCACTTGGGGACTTCGCTTATGTTGAATGCACTAAAAGAGCTAGATACTACGACTGTCGATGCTAGGATGGCGTCGGGGATCAATGTTCAAATAGAAAATTAATGCATAGTTTTCTTCATGAACTATCATTTTTATGAATCCCTGATGCCGATATCGTTTTGGGAGTCGGTGATCGGCAATACCACTCCTCTCTTTGTGTGACGCTTACTCTTTCATTTTTTTTCCAAAGCCGAACGGATCAGTTTTCGACGATATCTTTAGTGGAGTTTATTCACGGAGATGAGAGACCTCCTTTTTCCGACGCCATTGAAGATCGACGCTCGACTATTTTGAACTTCTCAAGCAATTTTCATCACTTTTAATCTTTCCCGATGCCGAATTTCCTAAGCGTGTTGGGGAAAACTTTAGACTGTTGATTTCTTAAGTAGTTGTTAAGTCTCTTTTAAATTTAATATGATTCTTTATATGTTCAATAAGACTTTAAACAATTCAAACATGAGAACATAAAAGATAAGCACAACTAGCAGTTTCATACTAAAGAGGAAATAGAGAGTGAAAAGGATCAAGTTGTACCCAAAAAGTAGAAATGGACATAGACTTTTTAGGGTGTGTTGAATGCTCAACAAATGGTGGTTCACTAGGAGAAATCAGTTCCTCCCATGAGGTCCGTCTGATACGAAAGCTGATGGAGAATCTTAACTGGTCTTTAATCAGAACGTCTTAACCTTTGCATTTGAAGTTCTTCAGTTGATGCTTCTGAGTCTGCATGTGGGTTTTTAATCCTTTTCTTCCTTCATTTCATTTGACATTGACTCATGTCCCCTTTTTACAAAAGTTTATCCAAATATTCACCGGCATGAAGCCTTTAATTACCTCTACTCACCTGCTTCGGTGTTTCTCTGCTGCCAGCGAGAGTCCATAGCCCTGGCAGAGTCACCCCGACATCACAGACCTTGATCCGCTTCCAGCGAGTGCTCATAGCCTCGGTGGAGATATCTGCACACCTTCTCCTGTTATTCACTCTTTTGATAATATCAATTTTATTTCAGCATGATGTCTTGAGTGAGTGAGGGAGGAGGATGTCTGTTTATTTGCAAAGTGAGATGGTTAAAGTGGATCCTTCACTAGCTCTGTCTTCTGGGTTCATGTAGTCCTTTCCATCTTTCCTTAGTTCTATTAAGGTCTTACCGAACCGCAAAGTAGACACTTCTGGCATTTCTCCGAAGTTGTTCATTTTCTCAGGTTTGACGAAGGATTCCTCAAAGTAACCGCAAGTTTTCCAGTGCTTCTCGTGTTTGTAAGTGAGCGACAAGTTAGAAACAAAGTTCGCTATGTTGCATGATTTTAAGGCCAACCATTGTCTTACTAGACACACCTTCAAAAGTACAAAAAACCATAAAGAAAAGAAACAACAAAAGAAGTATTTCACAACCATGAAGATACTCAACATGAAACACACATAATTATTTTTTATTTTTTATTTTTTTTATTACTGGAAGTATTGTTTTAGAGCTTGGCCATTTACTGGGAGGGCATCAGGTTCCCCCCTTAGATTATGCAACCGATAAGTTCTTTCCCCAATCTTCTCAACCACTTGAAAAGTTCCAAGCCATAAATTCTGAAACTTAGAATGCTTCCCTTTTGGTTCATTTTCCATGTCCCACTTTAGGACTAATTCTCCTACTTCAAAGTTATTTTCTTTAGCCTTATGCTTATCGAACCATCTTTTCACTATCTATTGGTGAGCTAGGAAATTTGTCTTATCCTTTTCTCTCTCTTCTTCTAGCATGAGCAGAGTGTTGATTCTTTGTTGTATGGCCGACGAAGGTTCCTCGCTGGAATCTTGGGCTAGTTGAAGAGATGGAAGATAGATCCAATTTAGGAGGATGGCTTCTTTCCCATAGACCAAAAAGTACAGGGAATTCCCTATAGCTTCTTTGTGTGTGAATATATCGACCCATAGAGCATTATGGAGTATATTATGCCAATTTCTTCAGTTATCTGCAACCATCTTCTTTAATATTCTCACTAGGTTCTTATTGGTTGATTTTGCCACACCGTTTCCATGGGGGTAATAATTTGTAGAGTACTTAATTATGATTCCTTGGTCCATAAAAAAATCCGTCAATAGGGTGGAAGAAAAATAAGCTACATTATCAAAGACTAGAACAAAAGGGACACCAAACCTTGTGATCAACTATTTTTCTATGAATTGGATCACTACCTTCTCTTTTACATGAGTCAGAGGAATGGCCTCTGCCCATTTCGTGAAATAGTCTCTGGCAGTAAGAATGTACTTGTGCAGTTTCAAAAATCTAGGTGTAATTTATCCTATGATATCCAACCCACATTGCTCAAAAGACCTAGAGACAGTCACAGGTTGGAGTGGGACTGCTGTTCTCTTCTCCTCTCCAGTGCTTATTTGACAAGTCTTACAGTTCCTAGCGTAAGTATGAGCGTCTTTGAACAAGGTGGGCCAATAATAGCCATCTCTCAGAATATTATGAGTGGTGGTGTTTCCTGCGAAATGTCCCCCGGTAGAGCCATCATGGAGCTCCTTCAGCACTTTGTCTGTAATGATCCCAAGCCATTATGCAAGGATCATCACTGTTTTGGTGTCTTTTTAAAACTTTTTCTGAGTGAGGTATTTCGTCAAACACTTTGCTGATCTACCTTTTAGATGTGTTTATATGTGTGTATGCATCAAATAACAGAAATAGATAACCATGGAACATACCTCAACCATATGCAATAATATAGACAAGCCAACACATCTCAATTCGTCTTTATTCATAAAATAGAGAAACCTGCTACAATGAAGATGCCGATCTGGAATGCTCAACAGATGGCCAAGAAGATAGACAATAG
>SNQJ01S0029703.1:116772-128890 GCA_010110895.2 Picea sitchensis | reverse complement strand
CAAAGTATGGTTACATTTGCAGAAGGAGCATCTCATCGGGCCCTATCAGAAGCTTCACCCACTTCGTTATGGGCCTTACACTATCACCAAGGATGTGGGTAGCAATGCTTTTGAGCTCAACACTCCACCCTTCCTTAGTCTGCGTCCAGTATTCAATGTGGACCTCCTTTGGCTATATTTTCCACCATTATTGGACACCTCTGAGATCGTCGAACAACTGACATCAACAAAGCTCAATCCTAACTACATGGAACAAACATCTATCGATCAGATAACAGACACACAGGTTAAGGGAACTCGCCAACAACAGATCCAACTTTATCGGGTTGTCAAGGCAGGGCAACTCCTACACTAAGGCAAGTGGCTCACCCGAGGCCAAATCCAGCAGACGTTTCATCACCTGATGGAGGAAGTCAACACAATGGAGACCATTGCTTCCCAAGGGGGGAGGATTGATCCAGGTGGATATTGGTGGCCACCCACCTATTCCAACTAGCTCCTCGTGTCTGTTTTTTATTCATCATGTCTTTCTGTATTGCTTTATAATTGTGATTTCTACACTTCTAGGGCTGTCTAAAGCCTCACACAATCTCCAGGTGGATACGGGTGGCCTCTCGTCTAATCCAACTGGCTTATTTTGTATGTTTTCATGTCAACACATTTTGTTATACTTCCACGGATGTTTTGGGGCCCTAAACGTTGTTTTCTTGAGCCACCACAGTTATACTATAGACGAAATCAAAGTTTGATGGTAGAATGTGTAGTTATCTTAAAGACCTTTCCAACGGGCTATCACACGCCTAAAACAGAGGTCATATGCAAAAGTTACGACCCTAGGAATTTGAGGTACCAAATTACACCAACTTACCCATAGGGCCCACATGACTTTTGGTGTTTCACCTTCTAGGGTTAGGTTTTTGGATGTCTAGGGTTTTGACATTCATGAGTAATATGAAAAGGGCCTCTAGAGCCTCATTTTAATCCATTATTCTCAGACAGATGCGCGTAGTAGACACATCTCCTCTCAGAGATAGCTACCACCATTCGAGCAAGTTTCAGTTCTGCAGTTTTACAGTTTCAGCCTATTTCATTATTTAATAGAAGATATTGATCACTGGATATTTTTGGTATTCTTCCTATCTCTATGTTTATTGTATTCAGTTTGTTAATCAGTTTGTTCCGCTCCTAAATCCAAATCAGAGGGTGTTATAATTTGAAAGTGACATTGAGCTAAAAGTGACTAAAAGCGCTTTTAAGCCAAATTGAGCTAAAAATAAAGCATGCGCCTAAGTGAGGGAGCTAAATATATGTCAACAATGAATTAGGGTTTCGGATAGCTATAAGAGATGGTAAAGCGACCTAATTCATCATTATGAAGAATTTGACTTGACAGTTGAGGAGAGAGGCGCATATCAGGTTCAGGCGAACCCAGAGCTTTGTGGATTCCAGGAGAAAGACACCCAGAGGTTGATTTCAGTGTTGAGAGACACACCCTAGTCACCAGGAAGATCATCCAGATCTTCCATTGTACTTCAACAACAATTATCTAGTTGGCAGCAGTGAAGGCACACTTATCCAAGTAGAGGGCGTAGCTACTGAGCATTAGAGAGGTTCGACTTATCCCAGTTAGGGAGAATCCAGTGATTCCCTTCCGACCTGATTGAGAGGAGGATAGGACACATCTATTTCCTGGTTTCTCGTCAGATTCCGACAAAGAAATAATCTTGGGTGCATTACTCAACTAGTGAGGGTGCGATAGTTGGGGAGGATGCATTTGGGATTACCGAGAGATCATCAGGTCAGATCCAGGGAAATCCTTCTGACCCATTTCAGAGGATCCTAGGGCGCTCAATTTGACACCCTTATTAACCAATTTTGATTGAGTAATCTCTAGGGCGCATTTTCCAGCAGCAGTAGGGGCACATTTCCCCAGGGGGTTCCATCCGAGGTCCAGACAGATCAACAGAGGGTCGATTGTCAGGTCATCAGACACCAGGACTATGTGAGAGGGCATGGCGCATTGTTTGAGACAGTTTCCAGTTAGATATGAGGTTTGTAGCCACCAGGGCGCATAATCCAGTCCCACAACAATTGTCGTAGCACACAACAGATCATCCAACTCATACCCTATGCAACAACGATCTTCTTTTATCCCGAGTATCATTCTTATAGTTTATTTCTTTATTGTATTTCGACTAAGATCCACTTAGATCTGATCTAGCCGAGTAATTCTCTATTTTCAACTGCATATGACATTGTAACCAACATAATACTCATAATATATGATTTACAGTCTTTTGTGTCAATTTCTATCTGTATGTTTATTCATATGTTGTTAAACAACTTATTTATCTACACACACATGAAAAAACACCAAGCATGTTAAAATCAACAACTTAAACACATCCAGAAACCCCTAGCATATTAGATGAGACAATAGACACAACAGAGTAGCAACTTTTCCTAGACTAGTTGAATCTGGGATATTATAGATTCTCACCATTTAGTGGTGAACCCTCTTGTTTTTTAATGCAATTTTTTGTTTAAATTGCATTAATGAAAGCATCGAAATTAAATCTTAGTACTAGGAGTAAGTTATAAGAAAATAGGTAGTGAAACACAATATTGGATAACTTTTAAAGCACAAATAGACAATAGCCTCGAGTTCATACAATATCGAAGACAATTTAGATATGTGAGATTGCAATACACATCTTAATTTTATCCTTGTTTCAAAACCAAGTTAGCAAAAAATATAAAGATGAGAGTAAGGGCAAATAAATAGTTCAATATCACACATGAATGAAGGTAGCTTGCATTCATAAACAATGACTTAGCTTTATTAAATCAAATTGCTAACAATGTTTTAGTCTCAGTTACAAGATACCTTGTTTGCCAAAATTGAGAACCCTTTCTCCAAGAAAAGTTCATGCATTTATGAAAAATTTTGAGTTGGGGAGTTGATGTGGTTCAACCTCCTTGACTCTTTTTCTTCCTTGACTTGTCAAACATCTAATTATTTTCATCCCTTGGTTCTTCTACACAGTCTTCTCTCCATTTATTAAATGTCTTGTGTAGTTCAAAAGAACTAGGGGAGTGATGATGTTCAAAGGGTGTGTAAATTATACATAAACAATGTTGAAGTTCCCCACACTTTATTTATTTTAGTGATAGACATGTCAAGCATTGCATTCTCTCTCAATAGTGTCTCAATGCAAAACCTTATACGACGTCATATATTTGTGGTAATTGCTCTAGGAAATGCCTCCTTTTCCTTAAATATGAACTATTTAATAAAGACATTAAATCAACATATGGTATGAATGTGTTCCCTATCTAAATAGAGGCAACTTGCATTCTATTTCCACCTCCATTGCATCATCGAAGTATCTGATAGAGTCTTTAAGCAATGCATTAATATCTTCCACTATTGTCTTGGTACTATCTTCCCAGTAGTTAATGTTGACACTGATCCGATCAATCTTCTTACCTTTTAGCTGAGACAAGTTTGGTGGTGTTTCTATAAATTCTTGTTACCAAAAGATCAAAGTATCTAGACATGTTTGCCACCTTTCTACATGGTTGAGCCATTCCTCAGGCTGAAGTGTTAGGGCTATGTCTTGATCAAAGATTTATTTCATTTTGAACACAACTTTGTAGAAGTCCACATGTATCAAAGAAAGTTAAGTGGACTTCTAAAGCATACTCAATGAAATTGCTTGTATCATATCTAGTTGCTTTGTAACATTCAACTCAATTTCACAATTTCACAATTTCTTCTTTATTCACTTGTATCTCTCTCGCCATTTTTTGGACTTGATATTCATTTGTTTGGGTGGTTTCTACAACTAAGGTGGAAGTGATCACTGGGTCCATATTTCCTATGCCAATCATTGTGGTTTATGTGGTCTTGATTATAACTCGGTTACTCTCCTTGTGTGAAGACTTGACTACTTACTTCTTATTTTTATCAAAGATGAATAGTTCTAAGCAAGCTACTTTGTGACCACCTTTAGAAGTGTTCGAGATATGTTATATTATGTACATGTAACACATGGGTTGTGCACTCATCCATGAGAGTTATCCAGGGTTCAAGGCAATGCCACAAATGTTTTTTAGGTGTTGCCTTTTTCTATTTTTTTGTGCCTTTTTGACCAATTGTAATCTAATCTCAGTTAAGGGATTACGATTGTAATCTAATTCAGGTTAGCAGGTTAGGGTTTTGGATTCTATAAAATACCTAAAGGTTGTATTGTGAATGATTAAGTCAATATATTGAAGAAGATAGAAGTGTGACTCTATGTGTTAAGTTGGTTTTAGTTAAGGGTTTCCAGATAAAATCTTTGTGTGTGTGTTTTGCCATTGTGTTTTTTGTTTTTCTTAAGACTTTGTATGCATTGATTCATTCACAAAGGTTTAAAAATCACATTTGGTATTGGAGCAAGGTTATTTGCTTCAAGCTCAATGCCTTTGTTGCTACGGTTCAACTTGTCCTTAGAAGAGAAAGTTTATCTTGGGTATGCTATAAAACCAATGTCAATGGGAGCTCTACCGTGGTGATTCTTGTGTGAAATAGAATGGTGAGTAGTTCCAAAGTTGAGATTGAGAAATTTAATAGTCAAATATTAGTCTGGAGGACCTTCTTATAGACAAAGAACAGGATTCTTCATATCTTGGTATTGTACATATGGGTATGGCGATGACACATTAGATGAACTTGGATAGGATGAAAAAGAGTACAATTTGGTTATTCCTTTCAAATTCAATGTTAATAAATGTCTCAAGATAAACTAAGGCCAGCGACCCCATATGGGATACGTTAGAGGGATTTGTATCGGTGTGGTTCTTAGTAAAACAAAGAGTTTTCTTTCAAAATAAGTTGTACCTCATGAAGATGAATGACAACAACTCCATGACAGAGTGTCTCAATGCCTTTAACATTGAGGTAAGTCAATGATTATTTGCTGATATTATAAATTCCAAAGATCACAAGTGCATTAATATAATGTTATCTTTACATTAGTCATGGGAGCCTAGTTGTAGCTTATGGAAATAATACAACCACATTAAAGCTTGAAGTGGTGATTCTTGTGTGAAATAGAATGGTGAGTAGTTCCAAAGTTGAGATTGAGAAATTTAATAGTCAAATATTAGTCTGGAGGACCTTCTTATAGACAAAGAACAACGGATCGCTATGGATCTTGGTATTGTACATATGGGTATGGCGATGACACATTAGATGAACTTGGATAGGATGAAAAAGAGTACAATTTGGTTATTCCTTTCAAATTCAATGTTAATAAATGTCTCAAGATAAACTAAAACCAAGGCATTATAGGATACGTTAGGGGATTTGTATCAGTGTAGTTCTTAGTAAACAAACTTTCCTTTCAAAATAAGTTGTACCTCATGAAGATGAATGACAACAACTCCATGACAGAGTGTCTCAATGCCTTTAACATTGAGGTAAGTCAATGATTATCTGCTGATATTATAAATTCCAAAGATCACAAGTGCATTAATATAATGTTATCTTTACATTAGTCATGGGAGCCTAGTTGTAGCTTATGGAAATAATACAACCACATTAAAGCTTGATGATGTGGTTGCATCCTTATTATCAGAAGAAATGAGGTGGAAAACCATAGATAGTCAAACCAAGGACACCTTGTTTGTGAGAGGTTAGCTTACATATAGAAATAAAAATAAGTCGTTGGGGTAAGATATAAATCTCCTAGACAATCTATAAGGAAATATTAGAAGTGTGGTAACATTGGGCATTATAAGAAATATTGTAGATAAAAAAATGTCGATAAAAGTAAGGGATATCATGATGCTCCTTCCACAAAAGAGAAGGTCTCCTTAGAAAAATGAGGGCATGTGTTCTTGGCATTTACAAGTACACACTTAGATTATGATGCGTGGTTGATCAACTTAGGTGTGTCTTTTCATATGACTCATAGGAAGTAGTTTTTTGGATATGAAAAGTATAATGGAGGCAATTTCTTCTTGGGAGATGAATCAATAGCCAAAATCACAAGACATGGAAGGCTCTGATTGTTTCTTAAAGATGGACGGGTTAAAACCCTTCTCGATGTTCTACATATTCAAGGTTTGGCCAAAAATTTGATATATGTGAGTAAGATGAGTGATGTAGATGTGAAAACTATATTTGAGAAGGATACATGCAAGATGGTTTGGGAAGCAATGGTGTTTTTGCAAGGAGTTTATATTATAACATTGTACAAGTTGTTGGGAAGCACTATCAATAATGGGTGTAATAGTCTTGTTGTTCTTGATAATAGAATTGGGAAAACTCCTACTCTTCATGTAGATAAGGCAATGCTCTACCATCGAAGAAAGAGACATGTTGGGTAGAAGGGCCTCCATGCTTTGTATAGTGAAGGTATGGTTGAAGGTATCTTTGATTGTTCTTTAGATTTTGATTTATGTGAACATTGTGTATATGGTAAACAAAATTGGGTGAGATTCACATCTAGTGCTACGGAAGCAAAAGGGATATTGGATTTGATATACAACAATGTGCTTGGACCTATACATGTTCCATCGTTGGGAGGAAATGTGTACTGCGTCTCATTTATTGATAATTTCTCAAGGAAAATATGGTTTTAATTTCTGCAAAAGAAATTTGATATTTTTGGCACATTCAAAGAGTTTAAGGCTCTTGTAGAAAACCAAACATGGAAGAAAATAGAAGTGTTTATGATGGATAATGGAGGAGAGTTCCATGGGAAATATTTTGATGAGCTCTATAAATAGTGAAAAATATCACGGAAAAATAAAACTCCATACACACCTCAATAGAATGGAGTTGCAAAAAGGATGAAAGGGATGTTTATGGAATCCACAAGAAGTATGTTCAATGGTGCACGCGTAGCATATAAATTTTGGGTAGAGGCAATAAGTAATGCATATTATCTGATCAATCGGTCATTTACATCAACACTAATTGATAGCATTCCTTGTAAGGCATGGACTGGTAAGAAACCCTCTCTTGAACATCTCAAAGGTTTTGTTTATTATGCTTATGTGTATGTTCCCAAGAGAGAAGGAGAAAGCCTAGCAATAAAGCAGAAAAATGCATCTTTATTGGAATTTATAAAGATGGGAGTAAAAATCTACAAATGTTGGAATTCAATGACAAGGATGACTATTTATAATCGTGATGTGATCTTCAGAGAAGTTAAAAATATTGGCAAACATGAAAATGAAGTAAGAGAAATAGAGACAGAGAAAAAACAATGTGAATTGGAGAGTGGAAAATATGAATCAATGAATGAGGATGAGTGAAATCAAGAAGAAGAGCCACATACCTCGATCTTGAGGAGATTTGTTTGAGCAAGAAGGAAAACAAAAAGGTATAGTCCACCTAATTTTTGTTCTACCTTTGTTTGATCTATTATTAATGATGTCCTAGAACTACTAGAGAGGCAGTTGGTTATGAGGAAGGTAAACTCTAGAAGAAGGCAATGGTTGAAGAAATGAATGCCTTGAAAAAAAAAGCATGAGATTTGGTCAAGTTTCTTGATGGAAGAAAATATTTTGATGGAAAATGGGTGTTTAATAAAAAAATTAACATAGAAAATAGAGTGGAGAAGTACAAGGCTTATCGGGTAAAAAAAGAATATTCCAAAGTGGAGGGAAATGATTTTGGTGAGATTTTCTCTCTTGTTGAAAAACTAACTTCCATTATATTTCTATTGTCTCTTGTTTTTGCATTTGATATTGAACTAGAAAAAATGAATGTAAATATAGTGCTCCTAGATTAGGCCATGGAAGAAGAAGTTTGTAGAAATGATCAGAAGGGATCACAATGAAGGGTAAGAAGGAGTTGGTTTCGAAGCTAAAAAATACATACACCAGTTAAAGCAATCTCCGAGATTGCAATATCAAAAGTTTGATATTAACATACTTGGATTGGGATTTGTGAGAATCAAGGTTGATCACTATGTGTATTCCAAGTAAGTTGGTGATCACCTTATTTATGTAGTCACTATATCTTGATGATAAGTTGTTAAACAAAAAAAACAAGGATATCATCAAGAAGGTTATTATGACCCAAGGGGGGCATATATGGGGTTAAATGTATATGTATTAGGGTCGGCCTAACAATAAATGGGCTTCATGTGTAGTGTGTGAATAGGTTATATAGAGATCATGTATTCATTATTGAGGACATGTGAATTATGATGTATGAATGTATTTATTTATTTGGAGGAGGTTCTCCTATTCTCTAAGGAGTTATTGTGTGTACTTTTGGTTTATTCTGATATCTTAATCATTTGGTTCATAACATTTGGTATCAGAGCAGATCCTAGGATTTTGATTCTTCAAGTGAGCCATCTTGGAATTTTCGCTATAACTTTTTTATGTGATGCTTCAGATAGAAAAATTTGGAGGTTACTTAGAGACATATCAAGGTACTTGTGGTAAAAATTTCAAGTTTTGGGTTGTTATACTCTCAAAGATATAGCTCGTGGAAGTTAGGGATTTTTACTAGCCCCAAAATCAATTTCAAATGAGTCATTTTGGGAATTTCTCTATAAATGTTTCTTAGTGGTGTTTCAGAGTGTGAAATTTGCAGAATAATGAGAAAATATACAAATTTCACCTGGTAAAAGTTTTAGATTTTGGATCATTTTAACTTATGATATATAGTCTATGGAAGGTAGGGTTATTTGACTAGTCCTATAACTAGTCTCAAGTAGGTGTTCTGGGTAAAATAGTCATATCTTCTTCAATGAGGATCCAAATTCAGTGCCACTAGTTGCATTTTAAATAGGACAGTCCATTGTATTTCTGGTACAAATTTCAGAACCAGGTATTAAATATTGGACACGTAGCATTCTGTACAATTTCACTCTCAAGAAAAGGAAAAAAATAAGCAAGGTTTGGGAAAGTTACCATAATTTTTATTTGGCACATAAAATTTTGGTCATACTTGTGGAATTAGTAATACAAGTCGAAATTTCAAACTCAAAAGGGCCGAAATTTCAGAAATACATCATAACTTCAAATCAGAGTTTCAAAGGTATATTCACTTAAAACTATCATAAATTTTGATTGTGATGACTGATTGAGTTGATTCAAAATTCGTTGGAAAGAAAAAACATGGGAGAATATACTATAAAAATTATCATAACTATTGGAGATAATTGTTGATAACATATTGAGGATGTAACTTGATGGTTTGGGCTAGACCTCAATTAAGAATCAATGGAAATGCCTAACTTTAGTGGAGATGAAGATAAAGATGAAATCAATCCCATGGAATGGTTAAGGATGATAAATAAATCTGATTTGAGACCTTTGACAATAGGATTGTACTTACGTGGTGAAGATTTTAAGTGGTGTTATAGCCTTGATGAAGGTACTAGACTCTCCCCCACATGGGAAAATTTTGAAAAACTCTTCTCAAATAAATGGATCAAGGATAGAAAAATGGAGGAGGTTCACAAAATTCAAGTAGAGTCAAGGGAATCAAAAGAAAAAGTATCCACATTGCAAAAGGATAATGAAGAACTAATAAAATATTTTATTAAGAAAGATTATGAGTTCACCAAGATGCAATCCCTTAATGAATCATTCCTTAAGGAGGTTAAGAAATTAAAGAAATAAAATATTGGTAAAGGAAAGTTTGAAAATAATGAGTCAAGGGAAGAATTGAAAAAGAAAGATGAAGAGATATGTAGATTAGAAATTATAATAAAAAACTATTGGATGAGGTTAAGAGATTGAAAGAAGAAAAGAAGAATTATCAAAATCAAGAAGAAACAATGATCTTGGATGAAGAATCTACCTAAATACTTGAAGAAGAAATTTGTAAGAAGGTTGAGGAATCCCTAAATACTAATAAGGTAAAATAAAAAAAATGCAATCCAAAATTGAAGAAGGATGTCAGAATTTGATAAATGGGGTGACATTGAAGCTTCAAAAGGAGAAATAAGACAAGATACAATGTCACTAGAATATACTTGAATAGGTTGAACTTCATCTAGAGGATGTACATTCCAAATATCATGGTATTATATCCAAGGCTATAGTAATCAAAGACAAAGAAAAGAGGATAGAGGATGACATTGTCTCTGAAAAGAATATAGATGAGATGCATGTGCAAAGTTAAGGAAAACCATAAAATGTAAAACCATATCGACACTCTCATTACTAGGAAAGATTTCAAGGAAGACAAGAGGGTCGATATCAACATTATCAAGGAAGAAGATGGAATAATTGTCAATATTCATGGAACAAGGAATCAAAAAACCACTCTTCAACAAGATATTATCGAAGACCAATAACTACTACAAATTGGATAAGTTACAACAACAATACATGGAATCAAATGAATGATAATTATGCAACAACTAGCCATCAAGGATTAAGACTGAAAATAATTGATTTTGGATGGATGGACCATCATTAATGGAATAAAGAAAGCAGATGTTGAATTTAGCTCAAGCATGTACTTTAGTTCAATTTTAGCATTAACTTGAATCATAATCACTCCAGCAACAATGCACTTAGCTGCAGTAAACCAAGATCACAAGAATAATAACCATGCACAAGACACCATAAATTTATCCTGGGAAAACCCTTCTCAATCAAGGGAAAAACCCAACAATCCCATTGCTATATTGCCAAGAGAAGAACCTCTCTCTCCACTGAAAATACAAGGTGCCAACAAAGTTGGCCCTCAATACAAACCCTAACACTCAATAGGGTGCTCCTATAAACAAGAGGGAAGGTGCCTAGGAAAGAGTGTGAACTTCAGCCCTTCACGGTTTCAGACTATGTGTTGAGTTAGTGAGAGATATGTTCCACAATGGGGATCTATCTCTTATTTATACAAGACTTAAATCAACCAATAGAAATGCCACTTGGCACAAAAGGGATGACCTGTACAACTAGAAAATATAAATAATATTTGACACAATATTAATTCACTTTACATGGTGGGGTCGACTTGTATCCTTTACAACACAAATTAGGGTTTTACCAAAGTCTCACTCTCTGACAATATAGAAAGGGATATCGTACATCCTCTAGTGCTCAACCACTAGGGACACGTCCACCTGTGCTCAACCACATGGACGTCACTCTCAACATATCAACTCAACTAAGTCCATAGGAGTACCATCTGGAGAGTCATCTCAAGTCAACTCAAATAAGTCCATAGGAGTCTGACATGCGGAAATCTACAGTTGTCTCAACTTAGTCCAAAGGAGCACGACAAGAGACCACACGTCATCTCAACTCAGTCTAGAGGAGTATGACACACCCATCACATGGGCTCTCTCACAGAACGTCTCAACTCGGTCCATAGGAGAACGACCTGGAGAATTTCTCATGAAGCCACAATCAACAACACTCCCTCTCAGGTAGGGAGGCATTCTCCACTAGGCCAAGTCTCTCACGGAAGTACTCAAACTTCATCCTGGAAAGTGGTTTGGTGAAGACATCTGCAACTTTCTCATGTGTAGAAAGGTATTGCACATGTACTTCTTTCCTCTGCACCATATCTATGATGTAATGGTATTTGATCTCAATGTGTTTCAATTTATCGTGAAACACATGATTCTCTGAGATATTCACACAACTTTGGTTATCACAATGGATAAAAGTGGAATCCCTCTCATGAACAAATAAGTCTGCAAGGAGCTTACGAAGCCACACTACTTCGCGGACTGCCACGCATAATGCAATGTACTCTGCTTATGCGGTACTCAAATCCACAGAAGTATGTTTCATGCTACACCAGGAAACCATGGCAGACCCCAAAGTAAAACAACAATTGTATGTGCTCTTCTGGTCCACTACGCTCCCTGCCCAATCTGCATCGGCATATCCCTGCAATCTCATGTCTACACCGGAGGCATATCTCGGTTGACTCATAAACTGGTTGAGTACACTTACTACATAGCATATATCAGGTCTTGTGTTAACCAGATACATCAATGATCCAATTAGTTGTCTGTAAATATGTGGATCAATATTGCCTGAATCCGTAGAAGCCTCATTCATTTTCTTCAAATTCATCACCATCAGTGTAGGCATGGATTTGTAGTCCATCATCCCGAATTTTTTCAATATCTCAACT
>SNQJ01S0029703.1:97329-116762 GCA_010110895.2 Picea sitchensis | reverse complement strand
TTTTCATATTACTCATGAATGCCAAAACCCTAGACATCCAAAAACCTAACCCTAGAAGGTGAAACGCCAAAAGTCATGTGGGCCTTATGGGTAAGTTGGTGTAATTTGGTACCTCAACTTCCTAGGGTCGTAACTTTTGCATACGACCTCTGTTTTAGGCGCGTGATAGCCCGTTGGAAAGGTCTTTCAGAAAACTAGACATTATGCCATCAAACTTTGAGTCTGTTTACAGTCTAACTGTGGCAAGTCAAGAAAACAATGTTTAGGGCCCCAAAACAGCATTGGAAGTACAACAAGATGCGTTAACATGAAAACATACAAAATAAGCTAGTTAGATTAGGCGAGAGGCCACCTGTACCCACCTAGAGAATGTGTCAGGCTTCAGACAACCCCATAAGTGTAGAACTCACAATTATAAAGTAGTACAGAAAGACGTGTTGAATAAAAAACGAACACAAGGAGCCAATTGGAATAGGTGGGTGGCCACCAATATCCACCTAGATCAACCTCGACTGAAGTGACCTCTAGTAACCCTGTTTACCCCTGTACCACCTTGGCTATAGTCTAACGAGGTTGTTTAGACTACTAAGCCCTCCTCTCTTGAGCTCCTATTCAAAAAGGGACATTACAATCCTCCCTTCCCGAGATTGTTTTTCCTCAAGCAATACCAATCCAGGGTGTTGTAACACCTGCTTACTCTCCCAAGTAGCATCCTCTACTAGAAGCCCTCTCCATCTGATCAGACACTCTTTGATGACCTTGCTCCTAAGTTTCCACTCTCGAAACTCTAGTACCTCCTCCGGAACCAACTTCAATTGTCCCTCCTCATCCAATGGGGGAAGCTCCTATGATGTGTTGATGAATTGTCCCACGACCTTCTTGAGGCAAGAAATGTGGAACACGTTATGAATCTGGCTCCCTTCTAGAAGCTCTATCTCATAGGCAACCTCGCCTACCCTGCGCATGATCATGTAAGGTCCATAGAATCTAGGCTTGAACTTAACGACACCACTCTTCTTCATAGATGACTATTTGTAGGGTTGGAGTCTTAGGAATACCAAGTCCCCAACCTCGAAGTTGTGCTCTATCATGTTCCTGTCTCCACTCATCTTCTATCAATTCTACGTTGTCTGTAGGTTCTCTTTCAGTAATTTGAGAATCTCCTGATTGTCAGTGATCCAGTGCTTGGCTTTGGGAGCCATGCGCTCCCCGAAAACCAAGTCTATAAAAGTGCAAGCATCATAACCATACAATGCTCGGAAGGGTGTCATGCCAATGGACATGTGGAAGGTGGTGTTGTAGCAATGTTATCCTAGATGTAGCCACCTGACCCATGTTCTCTGTTGTCTGCTCACATAGTTCTCAAGTACCCCTCAACCCACTTGTTGACTATCTCTGTCTTCCCATCTGTCTGAGGGTGATAGATGGTGTTGGGTGTCAATTATGTCCCCACCAATCTGAAGATGTTCCATGGAAACCCATGGAGTCTGAAGACCTCCCTGAAGAACAACTTGGCCACCTGAACTGTGATGTAATCTGTCGGTATGGCGTAGAAGTGTGCAAACTTGGTTAATATGTCGACCACCACATAGATGCAATCCTTACCCTGAACCTTGGGTAGGCCTGTGATGAATTACATCGATATGCTCTCCCATTTCTGCTCCAGAATGGGAAGCGGTTGAAGTAGACATGTTGGAAGTGTATGATCTGACTTGTTCTGCTGACAAGTCACACACTCACCGATGTACCTCATAACATCCTGCTTGAGGCCCTTCCAAGAGAACCTTTCTATGATCTGCCTGTAAATTTTGAAAAACCCCTGATGGCCTGCCAATGGCGAATCATGAACGACTGCTAAGATCTTCTTCTTGAGCCCTGAACCTGGTACTAAGTAGACTATGTCCTTGTAGAATATGACGTCGTCAATGACCCTGTACCTGTCATCCTGAGCCTGCCCATCCAAAACCTCACAAATGAACTTGTTCTTGGAATATTCCACAAACAAATAGGATTTCCAATCCACTAAAACCTCCATCAAAGAACATGTTGTTGGTTTCATAGACAGTGCATTAGCCACAATGTTCTTCTTCCCCTTGGCATACTCTATGTTGAAATCGAAGGCCTGCACCTTCGTCACCCTTTTTTTTTGGCGCTCACCGAGATCCTTTTGCTCAAGGAAATACTTTAAGTTGTTATGATATGTTTTGACTACGAACTTGCTACCCACCAAATATTGTTTGAACTTGATCAAGGAATGCATGATCGTCATCATTTCCTTGTCATAAATAGAGGATAGCCTCTCGGGTTGACTGGGCTTCTTGCTCTCAAACACAATGAGGTGTCCTCCCTGCATCAAAACCGCCCCGATGCCCTCGTCGAATGCATCACACTCTAACACAAACAACCGTGTGAAATCTGGTAATGCCAATACTGGGCATGTGCCCATGACTTCCTTCATGTGATCGAAGGCTTTTTGTGACTCATCGATCCAGATGAAGGCTCCCTGTCTGTTGAGATATGTAAGTGGTGCGCCCAACTGAGAAAAACCCCTAACAAACCTCTGGTAATAGTTTCATAGCCCAAAGAAACTCCTCAACTCTGTCAGGTTGTCTCCCTGGAATCGAACCAAAAACCTGTTGATGTCGCCCCAACAAGGTCCTAATCTCTATCTGATATTGTTGTTGACCATCTAAATCCCTCTTTGTAGTGATCAAACACTTTGCAACATACACTACCTCCCCATGCCTAAAAATCCTCTCCATCCTCTTGGCCGACATTATCCTGGGTGCCCTAGTCGACATGTCCCTCAACACAATCCTCTTCCCCTCACAGTCTTTGAACCCCATATCCAGGGTTTGGTAGTTGGTGGTGATCTTTCCCAAGGTGATCAACCACTGGGCTCCCAACACCACATCTGTGTCAGATAGGTCAACTACATAAAATGTGTCTCTCACGGTGTAGTTACCTAGCCTAATCTCCAAGTCTGAAAGTTTGTCTAGACACTCCACTGTGTGGCCATCTGCTACTACAATGTCAAACCCCTCAAACTCCTCTATTTGAAGTGCCCGCCTTGACACCAATGAAGCATCAATGAATTTGTGGGTGGCCCCACCATCTATCAGGGCAATTGCCTGTTGTCCCTAAATAGTCCCTCTGATCTGGAGGGTGACATGCCTGGGAACACTAGAAAGGGTCGCTATGACTCCTCCCTTTGTTGGTGCCCATTTGTTAGCCTTCTCACGAGGTTGTGGCACTACCGATGGTTGGGTCCCTACCGATGTCGATGGTCTCCGTGGAGGCTTCTCCTTCGCCTGTGAAGGCTCCTCCTCTTAGCTAGTGGATCCACTATCATGCTGCTCCTCACTATCCACACTGTCTGTTGCCACCTCAATATAATGGATCTCTCCCTTTCCCATGCACCTGTGGCCTGGGACCCAAGGGTCCTTGCAGATGAAGCAGATCTTCTTCGTCATAAGCTCTCGCCTAGTCTCATCATCCAACTTCTCCTTTCCCTTCCACTCTCTTTGGAATGGTTTCATGTCTCGGTCCCTCTGTGGTACGAAGGGTTTGGAAAAGGGTTTAGTCTTCGACGTTGAGTCTGCTAGATCTCGAGTGCGTAAGATGGCATCCTGCAAGGTGTGAGGCCTATATGCCTTCACCCATCCTCTCAAGGGTTCTGTGAGCCCATCTATGAACAACATAATCAACCTGGGCTCTGAGATATTTGTCACTGCCACTACTACCTGCTGAAACTCTGTGATGAATGCCTCTGGGGTGCCTGTCTATCTCAGTTGAGCCAAGTCCCTGAAGTGGATCTATGGATCCCTCCTGTCAAACCGGTCCATGATCCTCTCTGTGAACTCCCTGTACGAAGTGATGTGACTGTGACCCAGTGTCACCAGTCCATGATGCCACCACTCGTGTGCCTCACCCTCTAAGTGTAGGGTAGCGAAATTGATAACCTCTGTCTCGATCATCTGGTTGAGCTTGTAGTACGTGTCTAGCCTTTGTACCCAAGATCTAGCAGTACATTTGGACGATCCGTCAAAAGAAGGTATGGTGAGTTTACCAACTTTCCGGATGAAATCCATGTTATGCCCCTGCTGATGTTGTTGTCCTCCTCTCTGAGGCTCTCTTGGGCAGTTCCTGATTCTGAGTCCACAGTACTCGACCAGGGCAATGTCCTGATGGAAGTCATGGCCCAATGCTACGTACCCCCTCCTATACTCTGCAATGTCCTATGCCTGAGTGGGTTGCCTCTATGTTATCAGTTGTTGTGTTGTTGCTAGGGGTGCCCTCTGGAAATTGGGGAACAATGACCTAGGAATCCTACTCGAAGAAGTGTCGAGTAGGTGAATGAGGTCTACTACCTTCGCCTAAGTTCCGTTGCGCTGCATGTGGGGCTTGTGTGCCTGATGTGCTCACTATAGCCAATCTATCAGTCATATGTGCCAAGGATTGAGCCATGGCCTACTCACTGACCACCAAATTGTTGATAACCTGCATGAAAGTTGCATCTGGGTCCATGGGTGCCTTGCCACTGCCCTCTGGACTCTCATACGCAGTTCCCATCATCCTCTCTGCCTCACGCTCTGCCTCATGCTCTTCCCTTCTCTCTGCTTCCCTGTGCACCTCTTCCTCTTCCTCTGAACTAGGAGGAAACGGGGGGAAATATGGTCTAGGTCTCCTCTCCCTACGTCTGTTGTAAGTGATGTACTCGTCACCTACGTGCTCACGACCCTCTGGTTCACCTGCTCGACTCTTCGTATTTAGTCACAGGATGGAAGGACTAAATCTCTGATATGACTGTAACATCTCAGATCTGGCTAGTCTAGGAAAAGTTGCTACTCTGTTATGTCTATTGTCTGATCTGATACACTGGGGGGTTTCTAGATGTGTTTAAGTTGTTGGTTTTAACATGCTTGGTGTTTTTGCATGTGTGTGTAGATAAATAAGTTGTTTAACAACATATGAATAAGCATACAGATAGAAAATGACACAAAAGACTGTAAATCATATATTATGAGTTTTTTGTTGGTTACAATGTCATATGTGGCTGAAAATAGAGAATCACTCGACTAGATCAGATCAAGTGGATCTTAGCTGGAATACAATAAAGAAATAAATTGAAGGATGATACTCAGATAAAAGAAGATTGTCGTTGGATAGGGTATGAGTTGGATGATCTGTTGCGCACTACGACAACTGATGCGAGACTAGATTGTGTGCACTGGTGGATACACACCTCGGATCTGACTGGAAACTGTCTCAAACAATGCAACATGCCCTCTCACATAGTCCTGGTGACTAACGGTCTGACAATCGACCCTCTACTGATCTGTCTGGACCTCGGATGGATCCCCATAGGGAAATGTGCCCCAACTACTGCTGGAAAATGCACCCTAGAGATTCCTCCGTCGGAATCAACTGATAAGGGTCTCAAACTGAGCACCCTAGGCTCCTCTGAAATGGGTCGAAAGGATTTCCCTGGATCTGACTTGATGATCTCCCGGGAATCCCAAATGCGTCCTTCCCAACCACCGCACGCTCACTAGCTGAGTAATGTGCCCAAGATGATTTCTCCGTCGGAATCTAACGAGAAACCATGGAATAGATGTGTCCTACCCTCCTCTCAACTGGGTCAGAAGGGAATCATCGGATTCTCCCTAACTGGGACAAGTCGAACCTCTATGATGCTCAATAGTTGCTCCCTCTACCTGGATAAGTGTGCCCTCACTGCCGCAAACTGGATAATTGTTGTTGAAGTATGATGGAAGATCTCGATGATCTTCCCGATGACTAGGGTGTGTTTCTCAACATCGAAATCAACCTTTGGGCGTCTTCCTCCTGGAATCCACAAAGCTCTAGGTTCGCCTACACTTGATATGCGCCTCTCTCCTCAATTGTCAAGTCCAATTCTTTACAATGATGAATTAGGTCGCTTTACCTTCTCTTATAGCTGCTCGGAACCTTAATTCGTTGTTGACCTATTTTTAGCTCCCTCACTTAAGCGCCTGCTCTATTTTTAGCTCAAGTTGGTTGAAAAGCACTTTTAGTCACTTTTAGCTCAATGTCACTTTCGAATTATAACACCCTCAGCTGAAGTGACCTCTAGTAACCTTGTTTACCCCTGTACAACCCTGGCTATAGTCTAACAGGGTTGTTTAGACTACTAAGCCCTCTTCTTTAGAGCTCCTATTTGGAAAGGGACATTACAAAATCACAATTTGAGGATTTAATCCTGGTAGAATTGTGTGCGTTGAAGAGGGTCAAAATATGCATTAATGGGATGAAAGAATATTGAAATATCCTCCAAAGATCCAAATGTTTACATTAATTCAATAAACATGTTATTTGCAACAACATTACCCAACCTAAAATTCATCCTCTTTTCTTGAATCTTAAAATTATACAATATATATCATGGAAAACATAATATGTACCATGCATAGCATTTTCATGAAATCCAAGTATTATGCTTAAATGGACAAACAATATTTACCAATGATCGGTGAAGGAATATTCCTTATAATTTGCCTATCATTTTGTGATAGTTACATCACTTGTTCATTTGGAATCTCTTGTGCCTATTCCTTTTAGTTGTTTTTTCCTTTAACAAAGATAATGGAGTT
Organism: Picea sitchensis; assembly: GCA_010110895.2. Taxonomy (NCBI): domain Eukaryota; kingdom Viridiplantae; phylum Streptophyta; class Pinopsida; order Pinales; family Pinaceae; genus Picea; species Picea sitchensis. Next base: position 110,130 of record SNQJ01S0029703.1, on the reverse strand, counting down.
TGTTGTGGATTTTCTTACTTATTCATTGGAAATCTCTCGCGCATGTTCCTTTAAATTGCTTTTTTCCTTTAACAAAGATGATAGAGTTTGTTGTGGATTTTTGTTCTTATTTATATTGTCACTCCATCCATCCAAATATTCATCAAAATTGTGTCTCCAAGACCTTTAGTGGAATCCATTTCATAATCTCTATGCAATGGATTCTTATTCTCTCTAACTTTTTAAAATTTGACATGCCTGGATGAAATGTTGTTTGTCTACTTTCATTTAACCAATTAAAAAGTTTCCTCCTCTAAAGCATCTCTTCAACCAAGAAGAAAGCACAACAATGCAGTGCCTACACTTTTACTATCATTTTCCCTTGTGCTTGGAGCATCTCAATGCTCATTAGTAGCGACATGGGCTAGTTTCTAATTGACCAAGATAGTGTGCAAAATCTAGAATTTCATTCCCCAAGTGGTTTTTTAAAGAATATTTCAACAAACAAACCATGTAAAACCTTAGACCAAATATCATTAGAGGTGTGAGGTGTCAGTTATAATATAAAGCCAATGATAATTTACACCAAAGATTGTGGAAGGCATGTTACGTGTTGTGACACTCAAAAGACATGTGGCAAGATACAATCAAACGTATCTAGCAATCAATTTAACACATATATTGTAGTGTTATAGCAAAGAAAACCACACAAATCAAACACCATTCCAAACTCTACTCAAAAGATTTAGAAAGATCATTAAGTACCATAGACAAGACACTATATAAATGTTATATTATACACATATTGATGTATATACATTGTGTTACACATAAATTACTCCAATCTATTAATTGAAACAAAGATAATACTTGAGTTTGTTTTGTACTTTTGTGCACAGTCACAATCCCACCATCCTTCCATATCTTCGCCAACCATCTCTCCAAGATCTTCTTTAGTAGAATCCATTGCAAAATCTCTAAGAACTAAATCATTATTCTCTTTAACTTCTTTTAGTTTGGCAAGCCATGTTGAGATGCTATCTGTCTACTTCCATTCTTTTCACATTCTTTTAATTTTGTCTCTACTTCTCGCATTATTAACTGCCCAAGCCACAGTCAAGTAGAGAGTATGCTCCTCTAAAGCATCACTCTTGAATCAAGAAGAAAGCGTGTATGTGTCCTCTCTTTCAAATGTCAATGTAGAGCTGGTTCATTTACTATCAGTTTCTCTAGTTCTTGAATCACCTCTTTTCTCTGCAGTGGCTGCATACTCAGGTTTCTAAATGGCCTACTAGGGCACAAAACCTAGAATTTCATTGCCTAAGTAGCCTTTTGGCAATACGAAAAATATAAGATGTTGGTCATTAAATCAAACAAAAGATAATTTACATGCTAATTTTCCATGACAATCAAAAGACACTCTCCTCAAAAGATTTAGAAAGACTTAAAAATAATAGAGAAGAGGTCGTATGAATGTAATATTATCTACATATCGTATTTAAGTATTATTGTCAAACACCATCTAGATCTTCTATCCATACAATTGTCTCTTTTATCTTCTCATGGTCATGTATATTCATTTTTTGATGTCACTGCAAATAGAGGAATGTTAGCAGTGGCTACGGGCTGACTATATTGCAAAACAATTATATCAGGCTTATAATCCTGGTATATAGTTGCTCAGAGATTGGATAGGTGAACAAAAACCAGCCTTAGGCTGCATATGTTTACGAAGATTTAAATATATTATGTCAAAGTTTGACACAAGTCCATATTAGTGCGTTTTGTTAATAGACATATTCTTTAACGCTTAAACTTATCATCATAGCCAAAGATTCGCCAATATAGGTCACCACATGCCCTTCTTTGTTGATCAGTTCAATTAGCATCACCAATAATCTCCACAAGAACACAATCCCTGGTTAAAGTGGTGGAAACGGTTTGCGTCTCTCACAATAATTTCTCACCCAACAATCTTGGATATAGACTTGGTGGCAATGTGGCAGTCACTACACACACGAAGGTTTTTAATGATCTGGATAGGGGTGCCTGGGCTTGTATTGATGATCCCAAAAGCAATGGCCAGCTTCTCACTATGACTGCAGAGCATGTTTTCCTTCACCTCTTACTCCACACTATGCAGCACAAGATTTATGTTAAGCACATATCCTGCCTCTTTCATTTGTCCATACAAGGTTTCCAAAGCTGTATAATTTTTTTCAGATTGAGGATGGGTTCTCTCTCCCACGAGGAATGTATGAACCTCTCTATTTACCTCAATAAAACTACATCCTGGTGGCTCCTTCACTTTTCTCTCTTTCATCATTGTCCTCAACTTCGCTACATCCTCCCACTTGCCTGCCTCAGCAAGGATGTTTGAGAACAGTACATAAAATTCAGCATTATTTGGTTCTAATTCAAACACATGTTTTTCTGCTTGTTCTCTAAGCTCAACGTTGCAGTAAATTCTGCAGTCCCCAAGCTCTCCAAATGACAGCATCGGGCTCTAATGGCATCTTTTTGACAATGTCATGTGCTTCATCTAGATGTCCGGCATGCCCAAGAAGGTCAACCAAGCAGGCATAATGCTCCAGCTCAGGTACAAGGCCATACTCTGACTTCGTACACTCAAAGTATTGCCAGCCCTCGTCTACCAGCCCTGCATAAGTGCAGGCAGTCAAAACACCGATGAAGGTGATATGATTTGGCTTTGTGCCTGTCTGTTGCATTTGAGAAAAAAGAGCAAAAGCATGCTCACCAAATCCATGAATTCCATATCCTATAATCATTGCATTCCATGAAACCACATTTCGATTTGAGAGTCTGTCAAACACTTTTCAAATTTCGAGCAATGCTTACATTCCCACATTTGGCATACATATTTACAAGCCCATTGCACACAAAAACATCATCTTCAAATCCACTTCCTATTACATTACCGTGGATCTGTTTACCTTGTTCTGGAGTCAATAAATTTTCACACAGAGGCAGAACACTAGCCATGGTTATTGAGTTGGGTTTTATGCCCTGGATTTGCATTTTACTGAAGAATGCCAAGGCTTTGTGAGGTGGCCATTTTGGGAATAAGTGGAAATGATTGCATTCCATGACACAACATCTTGTTTAGGCATTTTTTCAAACAGTTTGTGAGCAATGTTAACATTCTCACATTTGGCATACATGTTTACAAGTCCAGTGCCCACGTCAACATGAGATTCAAATCCACTTTTTATTGCATGACCATGGCTCTGCTTACCTTGTTTGAGAGCCAATAAATCTGCACATATAGATAGAACACTAACCATGGTGATGGAATCAGGTTTTATGTCTTGGACTTGCATTGCAATCAAGAATGCCAACGCTTCATGCTGGTGGCCATTCTGGGCATAACCAGTAATGATTGCATTCCATGACATAACATCATGTTTATGCATTCTTGCAATCAATTTGCAAGCAATGTGAACATTCCCACATTTGGCATACATATATACAAGTCCATTGCCCACAACAACATTAAAATCAAATCCACTTCTTGTTACATAACCTCTGCTTACCTTGTTCCAGAGCCAATAAATCAGTGCACACATGCAGAACACTAATCACGGTGATTGAGTTGGGTATTAGCCATTGACTTGCATTTCATTGAAAAATGCCAAGGCTTCATGGGAATGTTCATTCTGGGAATAATTAGCAAAGGGAATAATTGGCAATAATAGCATTCCGTGATACAACATCTCGTTGAGGCAATTTTTCAAACAATTTGTGGGCAGTGTTAATATTCCCACATATGGCATAACCATCAATGATTGCATTCCATGACACAACATTTCTTTGAAACATTTTTTCAAACAATTTGTAGGCAATATTAGCATTCCGACATTTTGGGTACATGTCTACAAACCCAATGCCCACAACAACATCAGATTCAAATTCACTTCTTATAACATAACCGCAACAACATCAGATTCAAATTCACTTCTTATAACATAACCGTGAATTTGCTTACCTTGTTCCAAACACAATATATCAGCACACCCAGGCAGAACACTAGTCATGATGATTGAGTCGCGTTTTATGCCCTGGACTTGCATTTTTATGAAGAATGCCCAGGCTTCATGGGGTTGGCCATTCTTGGAATAACCGGCAATCATTGCATTACATGACACATCTCGTTCAGGCATTCTGTCAAACACTTGGCGTGCATTCTCTAAACTCTTGCATTTGACATACATTGATGCCAGTTCATTAGCCACCAAAACATCCGACTCAAATCCCCTTACAATAATATCTTCATGAATCTCCCGACCCGCTTGCAAAGCTGATAGGGAGCCGCATGCATTGATTACAGAAACAAATACCAATTTATCCGGCTCTATGCCTGTGCTTTGCATTTGATAATATAGCTTCAGCGATTCGTCGCAGAAGCCCTTCTTTGCAAACCCTCCGATCATACCGTTCCATAAGAAAACATTGGGTTCTTTGCGCTCGTGTGCATTGGTTGCCCGTATTGGTTTTGGTTATCATGTGTAATGGCACCGGCTGAAATTTCTCTCTTCTTCTTCACTTTATTCCTCGCCAACAGCGCTTTAACTGATGCTGCAACAACAGTGGTGGTGGGAGCACTACGAGCGACAAAATAAAAATGATAAGATTTAGTATGCAAAAGTATGGGCAGATGGAGATACATGTAATTGTTGTAATGGGTAGATGGATATGGGAATAAAGATGGTAAAAATGGCAACAGATCCATCCTACGCCAGGGAAGGCATAAAAACTCATTCAACCGCGAAGAGTGAGCTTGAAGAAGAAACTAGAATTCCAATTAGTAGAAAAGACAATGAAGGCGAATGCCCTGCTTTTAGGAGCTCGGTGGATATTGCACAAGACTTTATCGAAATCTCTTATGAGTGTAGAGCTTATAGGTATTTCCACGCTGAAAGGTGTTAGAATTGTCAATGCGGAAAACACAATTTTCAATGATAATAAATTAACAGTCACACACATAAGAAATGGATAGAGGGATTTCACGTGGTTCATCCAAAGGTTGGTTTATGTCCATCAAGCATAGGCATAGGTTGTCTTATTATTCGGATTATGGAGATTACATCAGATTTGCAAGTCTTTCACACACTCAATCTCTCATAGTGGTTTTGCCTCTAGGGGCTTACATGAATTTATACATTCACACATGAAACTGAATATTAAATGCAATCCCTATCCATATTCTAACTTGGTCTATTTGGCTGTAACCAACGCAAAATAATAGGATCCAAATCTGTTCTTGGTAATTAGTTGTCACCAAATCCCAACAATCTCCACCTTGACAACAATTAACCTGATACCTTGCTTCTTCCTTTTGATCATCATCTTTTCTGCAAGCCAAGAGAAGCCAAGCACCACTGCAGCTTCTCTAATAAAACTAGTTTCATGATCTCGCCTGTGTAACTTGCACGAGTTTGGATTTCCTGAGGGGTCACTCCACCTCCAACATGTCTTCCACAACTGTGTTGTGAGACACATTTAGTGATAGATCTCCTCCTATCCAAAACACCTGTAAAATATACATTACAGTTATCAGAGACCATCTTAGTGTAACCATTATAGGGACATTTGTGCTTCTCATACGCTGAAGCACCCATTTCACTGCAACACCTAAATCTGTCATGTTTCTGACAACATCATTAGCATGTGAAACATCTGGTCTTAACCATTTCATTGCATACAATAGACCTCCTACTAAATTTACACGAGACATAACCTTTTCTTCTTTATAGACAGACCTTATGCTTGAAGAAAACTTTTAATGGAAAGCAAGAGGGATACAAACTGGTTTTATAATGTTCATGCTAAACTCCAACCACAGCTTACCATTACCATCTCTGTATACTTCCATGTCCACAACTTGTTTTGCTTCTCCTTGATCCCTCATTTGAATTGTCTTGTCCACCTGAGTCATTTTCTTACTGATTTTATCCATGCTTTGGCTTGCATCGAGCATATCATCAGTAAATAACATCAAGACTATGAATGTACTATAAACTATATAGTCATTCCTACCCTTTGAAAAAATCTGACTCATTATGAAGGATTCAAACATCTTATACATTTGCTCGGGTACCAATAGGCCATACAATGAATTACCTAGCATGCAAACACATTTACCGTTGTGATCTTGAATCAACCCCTTTGGTTGTTCCATACATACTATATCTATGCCAATGATGACCTTGTGAGAAGTAGGATCCCACACACAACATCCCTTTATACTATCATCACAACTTGCAGAGATATAAAACAAGCATGAATTGAGAAACAAAGATTTTAAGTCTGGAACTGATTTACCTCTTACCAGTACCTGCAATTCTTTCTTGCTCTTATGACCTTGATGCTTCTGCCATAAACAAGAAGATACATCTGTCATTTCAAATGCTACTTCAGTACTGCCTTCCAACGTATAAAGGTTACCAACCTTTGTTTCCTTCATCACTACTAAATTACCTTTCGACACTGTGAGAGCTCCACCTTGACCTGTATACTTATATCCACAAGAATCCAACACTCCTAATGAAATCAAATTTGATTTAAGCTCAGGTACATATCTAACATCCGTTAATTCCCTAACAATACCATCGAACATCCTGATTCTAACACTGCCAACCCCAATAGTTTTACATGGAATGCCATTTCCCATAAACACTATACCCTCATCAACAGATTGGTAAGAAGAGAACCAAATTCTATGTGAGCACATGTGGTGGGAGGCCCTTGAATCTAACTGCCATTCTTCTTGATATTGTAAATTACTAGAAATGGATAAAACGTGATCAATTATACCTGAATTTGTTACAACCAAATTTGCTTCCTTCGTAGAGTTTTCCTCAGATTCCTTTCTCTTCCAACAATCTTTCTTGAGATGTCTTGTTTTGCCACAGTGCCACCATTTTGCTTTACCCTTTCTATGTCTTGACTTAGATCGAAAAGAACTTCTCTCATTCTTCTCTGTGGTTCGACCTCTGACCAACATCGCCTCTAAAGTTGAGGTTTCTTTACTAGATTTTCTCCTCATCTCCTCAGCCAACAAAGCTCCCACAACAGAGTCATAATCTAAAACATTTGTTGAGCTCAAGCTAATGGAGGTAACTAGATTATCCCAAGATTCAGGCAATGAACACAATAGTGTAATAGCCTTATCCTCATCTTCGAATTTAACTTTCATACTAGTCAATTGAACTATAAGGGTATTAAAGGTATTTAAATGGTCAGCGACTTTTGTATTTTCTTTCATCCACAAACTGTACAGTTGTCTCTTTAAGTAGATTTTGCTCGTTAAGGACTTCATCATATATAGACTTTCCAGCCTACTCCATAAGCCCAATGTTGTATCCTCTCCTACGATATTAAATAGAACCTCATCCGCCAGACATAAACGAATGGTGCTAAGAGCTTTCGCATCCAGATCTTCCCATTCCCATTATGTCATGGCTGTTGGTTTCTTTGACTTGCCTACCAATGTTTTTTGCAACCCTTGTTGCACCAATAAATCCCTCATCTTGAGCTTCTAAAGTTCAAAGTTGTTTTTACCACTGAACTTTTCAACTTCAAACTTCAAACTCTGCATCTTAGCCATTAGCACAAAAAATCTCCCAATATCCACTGCTTATAAAAAATCATTTTAAATGTAGAGGAGTAATAAATAAGATTAAATGTGGATCCTTAATAAACAAAGTTAAGTAATAACCCCAAAAGGTTTAAAAAATAAAAATAAAAACGTATATACCTTTTATATCCACTCTTTAACCTTTTAACTATCCACTCTTTAACCTTTTAATTCACTTTATATTCCAAATATAATAATTTATTTTATACTTTTCCACGTGACTTGTTCACGTTTCTTAAAAGGAAATCTAATTTAAAAAACCAAGTGCGAATATTCCAAAATAAAATACATGTGAATATTTACCAAAACAGGAGTCGTAACTTTGATTTACCAAAGGAGTCTTACCATGCCTTAAACCACGTGAATTAATTTAAAATGAGATCGGGGCTTTTTGACTTAAGGGACCCGCCGCATGCACCTGAAGCTTCCACTACGGGGAGTCCGCACCTCTCGACTCAGTTAGAGTGCGGAAATAGTGAAAGATCTACGCATTGTGCCTTTTTCGCAACCGCGGAAATTCCAGGAATTTTTAATGAGCGTAAGGTTGAGTAATAAGTTTTTTCACCCTTCGAAAGGAGGGACCTGTAGAAATGTAGAAATCTACTCACTTCACTTCTGCGGTTTCTCCGATAATTTTAAGCTCCTCCAACCAGCGCTACCCAGCTCTGATACTACTTGTTAGAATTGTTAATGCGGAAAACACAATTTTTAATGATAAATTAACAATCACACACATAAGAAATAGACACAGGGATTTCACGTGATTCACCCAAACGTTGGGCTACATCCACCAAGCATAGGCATCGGTTGTCTTATTATTCAGATTATGGAGATTACATCAAATTTGCAAGTCTCTCACACACTCAGTCTCTCAAAGTCGTTTTGCCTCTATGGGCTTACATGAATTTATACATTCACACATGAAACTGAATATTAAATGCAATCCCTATCCATATTCTAACTTGGTTTATTTGGTTGTAACCAACACAGAATAACAGGATCCAAAATTGTTTTTGATAATTAGTTGTCACCAAATCCCAACAAAAGACATGTAATATTTGGATTCCTTGGTTGAAATGGGGGTTGTGCACTTTTGGGGTTAAAATACCTGTAAGTGCCATATCATATTGATCCAATCATGGATCAATCACGTTAAATAGTCCCCATGAACATATAGTGCCACTCAAATTATCCTTAAAATCACCCATCATTGGCAATACGACTCTCTACTTCATTGTTATCTTATCCAATGGATGCCATCTACTCATTAAAAACACTTCCTTGCCGTTGTTGGTTGTGATATAAGGAGTTTTGATAGATTTGGAATTTTAATTGAATTTTCAATGATAGGGGTTGTTCAAAATTGGACAAAATTTATGGTGTTATTCTTCTATCAAGTTTAGAATTTGGAATTTTAATTGAATTTTCAATGATAAGAGTTGTTTAAAACTGGACAAAATTTCATTTCTAGTGTTATTGTTATGTTAGATAATCTCAAAAAAGTTATGTTAGATTTTTAGTTTAAAAAATAGTTTTTTGTTATAAGATTAGCATACTACTCTTAATTCTTGATTCGATATGTATTCTCCACTTGTCATTTTTCATTTCCTTGGTGCCCATGAAGTTAGTATTTACACATGAACTCATGTTTTATGTAATCCATCATCTTAAAAACAACTCCTCAGCCTATTAACTAAGTGTTGGGCTCTCCATTGGGTTCATCCTATGTGTATTTTGATTAAGTGACATAGCTTCTAGAATCAAGTCTATTTCATGTGCAATTTTTCTCTTTGATGGAAGTTCATCCAGAAGATGGTCCCTTACAATATCTAAGAATTCCTCTAATAATCTTCTTAACTTCTCAAGTATCTTTTTTTGCCATACACTTGTCTCTTCTTTGTCATCTTGTTCTTTTGTCACTTTTTAGAGATAACTACATAACATCGCTTTGTGTCCTTAACCATGAACAAAAACTCTTTTGTAGTTACAAGAAACACATTTATCAAGTGTTTGTGTTCATCTTTCATGGGTGGCAACATGTAAGTGTTCTTCCTCCCATCATGCACTACACAATGACCAAACTACCAAACTCTACACAATAGCATTGAGTGGCATGCATGCATCCATAGGGATCACATCACACATCACATATTTGTATTCACCAATGTGAAAATACACCTTGCATTAATCAATGATCGTCACTTCATATCCTCTTTGGAATCAAAATAACTTATAAGGACGGGGATGTTTTCAGCATCATGTCAATCTTTGTTTCTCTATCAAATCAACTACAACCATATTCTATGTGCTACCAAAATCACAACACAAATTTATATTCAAATTTACACTTAGTTATGAATATGATTTTCCTCAACTATTTCTCTTCCTTTGGTATATGTTATTATGCATGTGCTATCTTTACTTTGTGTATCATAAAATTCTCACCCCTTGTTGATGATGTAATTCTTGCATTATCTCTACTATCTCACCTTGGGATAACTATGTTTGTCTCATTACTTATGCGCTATCTCTTTGTGGGAATCCAAATGAATTATGGCCTTCATCTCCAAATGTGTAGCAATAAACCTTCTTTTTATAGCCACTAACATTATGACGTCTACTTTGATATCCACCTTGAGTTATGCCTCTACCTATTCTTAATGCACTACCTTACATTGATTTTTCAGCATTCTCTTCACATGAATCCTTTGTGTGTGGCGTTTAACTCCTTATGCTACCTCAAACACCTCTTTGTTCATTGGTATTTCTCATATTGTCTTTGCACGCTAATTAATATTCTATGCTTAATGCCATCTAATAGCCTTCTTCAACTATAGCTATCTTATGCATGCTCATCTCATCTTGAACTATAAACTTCTTCCCATTCACATACTTCAAGACTCGCTAATTCTTGTTCTCATCATGACTTGCATATATGGAAATTTGATATAATTCCTTTATATAATCTCAGCTCACATTGGTCTCTCTGTCACAAGTTCTACATCTCTAAAAATCACTTTCTTATAATCCATTGACAAAAAAAAATCTCTCAACTTAGAAACCATCTTGAACCAAGTCCTTATTCTCTCCTTGTTTTACCGAACTCATTTGCACTACAAAAATCCCACTAGATCGCAATGTGACCCTTCAACATGGTAATATTGAACTTCACATTGTTTGAATCCTCTATCCTCTTGTACTCAAAGTACCTTTCCATCTTTCTTACCCAATCCACTAGTACTTTTGCTATCAATGTCTCGTCATAATTCAAAACATTATCGTTGGCTCTTATTTTATTGTTTATGAATCTAATCAATTGCACTGCATCTCTTTCTTTCTCATTTTCTTGTTCCTCTTCGCATCTCTTGTAAACCATTGGCTTTTGGCTCTCCATTTTGCTAACTTGTTTCTAGTTCTTCAATTCTTCTTCTCAACTCGTGTATCTCTTTGTTTACACAAGTCCCACCACCTCTTCTTTCCATTGTTGCAATTCTCACCCTATTAACTCCAATGAATTCCACTTTCATGGTTTCTCTCAATCACCATGAACTTCTAGGATACAAAAAATTCCAATATAGCAATTCTCCCAAGGAATCAACATGCTCCGATACCAAAAGTGATGTAGCGGGTAAGGCAATGGACCCAAATCCAAGGCTTGCACTCTCAAACTCACACCACATAGGATATTATAGTGCCACATCATTATCACCATCGGGTTCAATGTAAGGGGTACATTTTTGAAGTTGACTACTCAGTAATGTACATTGGATGGTTCCTTTAGACAACAATGTGTTATTGAAACAAATATATCAAAGTAGAGAAATCTTGGTAAGTGAAAATGGTGAAACACATGTTCTTAAAAGAAAAAATTATTCCAAAATGTCATGTAAAGTAGGCCACCAAATAGTGTGCTCTAAATGAAAAATAGAAATACAATTCATACAAGACAAAATATAAAATACGACAAAATGATAAGCACGGTCTATCATTCTCATTATTCGTATCAACGTATTACATACAGAAATATCTCTAGCAACATCGCAATGTTTCAAGGCATTTTTGTGATATTTTGTTAGCCTACTTGCCTCTATAGATCGTGCACACTTTGTTGAAATATAACAAGGGATGTTCGCATTCATGTTTTTGTGTTTTGTCATGGGGAGAACATAAAGTCATAATTGCTAGATATGTTTTATTTGTAAAGTGACTTTTTAAATAAAGTGCTTTTATAAAGTGAATGTACTTTATAACTTAAAGCGATTTTAAGTTGTGGAACCCAAAAAGTATTTAATGATCATTTATTACTTATTTTGTAATTTAATGAGGAGCATTAAATATGAGCCCTCAGATTAGACTTATGATAGCCATTAGATTGAGTTGGTTATGTAAATTAGGGTTTCTTGGGAAAAGAGAAAAGTACATATACATGCTTAGGGATGTGAGAAAAGACACATCGGAGAAGACGAGAAGAGTTGAGTTAGAGAGATTTTTAGAGTAGGCTTGAGAGAAGAAAGTGAGCAGCTTGAGAGGGCACATTTCCCAAGGAGAAAGAGGGCACAAATCCCAAGGAGATTTTCTGTCTGCAGTGTTGTACCATTTTTCTGTTGTTGGGTCGTACCGTATGGATCCGTACAGTCCGTACAACATCAAGAAGGGCACGGTTTTCGAGGCAGTTGTTTGGCACGAAAACCGAGGCATTTTTCTGGGTTTTTCTTATTGTTGTTGGGCCATACTGTGCAGGTCGTACAGTAACTTGCTGGGCACATGTTACGAGGCACAAATTTGGAGGAGGTCGTACAGCTGTACGGACTTGGGCACGTTTTTCAAGGCAGAATTTTTGGGACTATTTGTTGGTGTTGTGAGGTATTTTTCCTTGGCTGGAAATTGTTAGTTTGTTGTTGTAATACACTTTCCTGAAGCTGAATAATAGATCTTTCTCTCTCTCGTTGGGTTTCCCCACATTGGGGTTTTTCCTGGCAGTTGCCTAAATTTCTGTGAGTTATGGGTTGTTGTCCATTGTGTATTTCCACTGCATATTTTGCTTAACAATGTGTATTTCTGCTTATAGAAATTTCTGAATGTGGGTATGCATTTCTGAAATTTAAGAAGACAGTTATCTCTAGGTTGCTAAGTGTTTGACGAAATGTGTGAATGAAATATTTCTG
>SNQJ01S0029703.1:76768-91986 GCA_010110895.2 Picea sitchensis | reverse complement strand
TGTATGAGACTCCCTTGTTTGTGGGACAAGGGACCCCCTCCGCCCAACGATTTGACTGATAAAGTTTACGGAGGTATACATACCCTACCCCCCTCTGGATTTGAACTTGTGACCTTTGGAAGTGTGGGTGCACCCACCTTTGACTAATATATGGAGGTGTGGATGTACCAACCCCGATAAATTATTAGTCCTTGACTAATATATGAGGCGCATATTCCCAATATATAAAGTATTGGAATACATGCTCAATATATTAGCTAAGNATATGGAGCACCTATATTCGGGTGTTTATTATATTAATCAAGGGACAATATATAATAATAATAATAATCCTATTTAAGGTCACGGCCAAGCCACACCAAATTGGTGTATGAGACTCCCTTGTTTGTGGGACAAGGGACCCCCTCCGCCCAACGATTTGACTGATAAAGTTTACGGAGGTATACATACCCTACCCCCCTCTGGATTTGAACTTGTGACCTTTGAAAGTGTGGGTGCACCCACCTTTGACTAATATATGGAGGTGTGGATGTACCAACCCCGATAAATTATTAGTCCTTGACTAATATATGAGGCGCATATTCCCAATATATAAAGTATTGGAATACATGCTCAATATATTAGCTAAGAGCTAATATAATATATGGGGTGGGTGCACCCACACCCCATATATGTGCACTCCACCCTACATATTATATTAACCAAGGATTACTGTAATATATGGGGTGGGGTGTACTCCATATATTATATTAGCCAATGCATATTATATGTTAGCCCTTGGTTAATATATGGGGCATGTATACCACACATGCCTCATATATTAGTCAAAGACTAATAGAATGTATGATATGGGGTGCACCCCACATCTCATATATTATATTAGCCTGTGTAATATATATGAAACGTGATATTATTTGGGGTACATGGTATACGTACTCGTAAGAGATAATAAAAAATAGTGTGTGGGGTAAGTGGATTGTATCCATATATTATATTAGTTTAATTAATATATGAAGTCCGTGATATACTACTTACTTCATATATTAATTAAACTAATATATGGAATATGTGATTATTTCAAATACTTAGTATATATATATATATATATATATATATTAGTTAAATTCATATATGGGTGTCTATATATTACTTTAATATTATTTATGTATTCATAATTAGTTTAAATTTGTGAATATAATTTATGTATTCATTTTTTTTATTAGTCACATTTTATATTCTTGGCAATTTACAAAATAAATGTAGTACATTATTTAGTATATGAGTACTACATTTCTTAAATTTAAAAGTAATTTTATTTTTAGTCAAATCAATAAAAGTTTTTTTATTAGTTTTATTTTTAGATATATTTTCAACTTAGCTTGATCATAGTTGCATAGATAATAGTGCAAGAGGCGAATTGTAAATATATCTTCCACACAAAATGACTAACTCATAACTTTTTATTATATCTTTCAGGAGGCTCATTCTAAAACTTAAAATTCCCCTAATTTGAAGTTGTACATCCACCCTTGGGTGTCCATGCTAAGTTGAAATTGTGTGGTGTGGCAAAGGTCAACATGCTAAGGTAGCACATCAGTGTTTTGGAGCACCTAAACTTTAGAACTATGTGATTGGGACACAATGTAGAAATTGTCTAACTAGGATATTAGTGCCTCTAGCACATATCATCGTGTTGTCCACTATAATGTGCACTCCACACTAATGATTTTGTGCAACATTACATGATTAATACTACCACCAATTTGGTGCATCCATACTTTGACAATTTCTTAGGATGAACTTATCTTCTACATAACTCCTCTAGTCATGGACTTAATCAATCTCTAACTCGTATGATCAAGAACATTACTAATGTGATAACTTTTATAAGACTTGTTGGACATTTAGAGGATTCATCAAATCTTTAGCAAGGCTAACTACTCTATGAGGGAGTTAACAAGAACGAATGTCCAATTCTAATGGAGAAGAAGCCAAGAAGAAATGAGGAAAGTTTTTGCAAATGCTATTACTTAAGACTTGCAACAATTGTGATTACATAAGGTTTTGTAACCCTAGCCTATCCCAAGGGAACACTCACGACTTGTTGGTAGAAGCACTCATCTTTCAAGGCAAAGGTCCAAAAATCAAATCTCAAAGTTCAGCCATATGAAATCCAAAAGATAGGGTTCAAAATTCACAAAAAGATCGAACAAAAATGATTACTTATCAGAAAAACCTTTGCCCACCCCAACTGGAAAAATCTATCATTACAAGTGTTAGGAGGAAGTTCTTCATCTTTGTAAGGCCACTATTTGATTCTCCTACACAATGAGGCAGAGCAAAAAAGACAACAAAATGCCTTTTACTTTTCGTTTTTATATTGAATATTTGGATACTATTAATCTTAAATTAATGGAAAGCTAAGCCTTCTACTTTTCATTTTTATATTGAGTGTTTGGATACCATTGATATTCAATTAATGAAAAATTATCTTGATTATTTTGAGAAAAAATAATACATAAAACATAATGTTTTGTTAATAAAAGTTTTGACAAATTTGGAAACTGCTTTTCTCAATGTATGCTTCATCATAACCTAATCATTATTGGGCAAAGAATATCAAAAATTAGTTTAGAATCTTGTAAATACTTGATTATTGCAAATTCAATTACACAACCATGCTTCACTCGTAAACCCAAGGCCACATAATGTTTGATTTCAGAAATCCTGGCAATGGATTTATTTGAATGACATCATAATTATTACCCTACAAAGCCCTATTCTGTAATATTTGGTTCATTCATAGAGTTGAAACACAACAAAATATCTTTTATTGATCATTGTACCATTATTGTTCATTGTATCATACATAAACAACACTGAAGTTGGGGACTATATAAAGTTGAATAATTTAAGTAGTTTGATTGTCTATTTAGAAATGCTATGCAGAATGAACAAATTCCTCTCAACCAAGACTCATCTCATCAACAAAATCCAAAAGCAAGCACATATCAACAACAACAACAAAACCACAACGTTTCTCATGGATCAAATCACCACCCCGAGGAATGACAAACTCCACATTGTTCCCCTCATCATTTATAGCATTATGGAATATACACAAATTATGATTGTGACGTTGTTGTTCATTACACCCCTATTACATTGCATGTGCTAGAAGTGACGGGTCCCTCTCAGATGGTTGTACCAACGAATTTGTTTATTTTTGTAGATAATGTTTTATTTTAATTTTGTATAAACTCATTAAAATCCTGTTCATTAAGTGTCAATGTATATGTTGCTTCACTTTTTATTCTACCATGGATGTAATTTTTTTTATATAATGAAAGTATTTTACAGTTAAAATGATAAATAATTACTGATATACAATTTTAAAAAAGATGTACAACTTGAGTGGTTTTAATGGTTAAGAATATTGAATGGGCCTAATGATTAAGAACAGGTGTTACACCTCTTCTAAGGTCTCCAAAATCACAGGCTCAAATCCAAAGGGACAAATTATGTACACCTCCGTATACTTTAACAGTCAAATCGCTGCACGGAAAAGATCCCTTATCCCACAAACAAAAGAGTCTCATACACCAATTTATTGATTGTTACCTTAAAATTAGATTATTATAATTATTATAATTAACCTTACAGCATCCTCAATCACACCTTACAATCACACCTTACAGCATCCTCAATCATCAGCTTGGATTTTCATTGCAGCGACCTAAATTCTGTTCGTAATCTTTTTATTTCCAGTTTATCACAACTCTGAATTTGGCGAAAATATTTCATAGTGTATACAATTTTATAAGAGATGTATATAATAACACAACACCTTACATCATCCTCGATCATCAGCTGGGATTTTCATTGCAGCGACCCTAAATTCTGTTCGTAATCTTTTTATTTCCAGTTTAACACAACTCTGAATTTAGCGAAGATATTTCATAGATACCTCGTGACTTTCTGATCTTTTGACTGTGCTTAAAGATTTGAGCGCAGCATGGGCGATCATATGTTCTATTAGTCCTTTCCATAATATGGTATGCCATGGTCTACGTGGAATTTCTAAATAGTATCCTACAGTTGCAGTGAGACTATCCAATAATATTATACTAAAGTTGCTATCAGACAATATCCAATAATATTCCAACTAGGCTCCAGTCAATTTGCATTCTGATTTGCAATCCCTTATTAAGTAATCACAGGAACTATGAAATGGTTCGTACTGGTTTCTGCATCTCCAAAACATGAACTAGCATCATGATCATAGAAGAAAACATGGTACATAAAATGTTCAAAATAATATGTCGTCCGTTTGAGGTGCTCAGCAATGAATAAAAACAGTAATAAAGCTTGTTCCGCAAGTTTTAGAGACTATAAATTCTTAAATTACTGCACCAAAGCACCAGCGAAACACGTAACAATCAAAACCCAACCAGTGAAGCTTAGGTTAACAAGCTACATGAGTTGAGCTTTTAACTTCTTCTTCGTCAAAAACTCGCTCCATTCTACTGGCTTGCGAATTGCACCTTCGTAAACAACATGACTGGGAAGCTTTTTGCCATAAGTCAATAATGTTCCACCCTCCGTTACTGCTTTACCAACAACAGTGGCCTGGGAATCATCAGTAAAGTTAAGACCTGCAATTGGCTTTACCTCAGCAACTAAACGTTTCATGTACCTGCTCACAAGAAATGATTATTACATAAGTGTAAAGAGAAAGCAAGTTGAAACAATCTGCCTCGACAACATACAAATATATATCTATTATTTCCCCTCACAAATGACAGATTTCTAAAAGAATATAGAAAATTGAAACTATTTTCTGTTATGCCCATGCCTTGCCTAGTATCTTATTCACTACTATCTTATGGACTGTTCAACAGAGACAGAATGCTCGGATAGTCCTGTCTAGAATTTTCAGCCTGTTGTGTAAAATTGTAAATGATAAATCGAAGCTTATAATAGTTTATTTCACTTAGATTGGATCCAAGAAGAAGAAAACAAAAGTGCAGGAATGGATCACAAAGTTTGTACAACATGACACTTTTGCTGAGACGAGATAACTGCTTGCTAGTACTTTAATTCAGTATTAGTTGCTTACATAGAAAGTATGGGGGAAAAGGCAAATTTTAATTTATTTTTTTAAATCAACTAAACAAGTCATAAAGAGAACTTCAATACTCCACAAAAAGCAGCCTGTGGAAATGTATGTGGTAAAGGGGTTCCTTCTTTGTTCAATCTAATTAAGTTAGAGGCTAGTAGCCACTCAAGACGATGAATAAGATCCGATGTTTGCAATTAATAGTAGGAAAATGGTAACCACCCTTTTTAGGAGTTTTAGTGTAACCTTCTATATAATCACAATCCCTAGAAGTCTAAAAATATTCTTGGAACAGCTTCAAATCTCTTTTAAATATTCAACTTCCTCTTGCAAAGTCAAGAGAACCAAATCCTTCCAAAATCCTAGAAAGCAAATATAGGGGAAGAAAAGATTGTTGGCATCAAAGTGCACATTTATTAATAAGTGAGCACACCGACCAGAAACTGCTCATGATCAAAATTTTCAAAGTAATTATGTTTGAAAAAGACACAAATCATTCTGAATTGCACAAAATCACTACACCCATTATGACAATACTGAATTGCACAAAATCACTACACCCATTATGACAATACAGAATTGCCACTCAGCAGTTCTTTATGAACCTGATTTATTATTTTAAAAGAATTTCTGTTTAAAGTCTTTATAGGCAACCAAGGCCCTCAAGAGTCAAAACCAACAACTAGTTAGCAAAATCCCTGAAATCCAACAAATTTGATTATCCATCCGTGTTTTGAAGAAAAGTTTTGCCAAACACAAAATGACCTAGAAGATTTGGCAAAACCAGTAATTCAGTTTTTAAAAGCCAATAATATAAGCACCCTCTTTGTTGGCAACTATTTGTAATGACTTCCTTGATTTTTATAGTATTTTTAATGATGATATTTTCATTTTAAGTCCTTATACTGATATAGATCCATCTTAACCCCGGATCTGTTCAGCATCGAGAGGCATTTAAAAACAAACAGGTACAAAGCTCTCGCTTCTTTAAAGATCCCAGGTTAAGATGGATCTATGATAATTAATTTTTATTTTTCTCTTTTTTTTCCGTTTTTACAGTATACAGCGGATGCCAATTTTTTTTTCATTTTAATTTTATTAGCATGACACATCTTTTCCACCCCAGGATGCAAGAGCACCTTGCTTCTCTCTGTTGAGTTTTGTTTACCTTGGGAAGTGGTTGTGTGTCTCTAACCACAAGAGGGAAATGATTTGACCTTTGTACCCTTTACTTTATGTCTAATTTCACAGTGACTTTATCCTAAGTCAAAAAGGTGAAATTTGTCACTTGGCAAAAGTGACTATTAATTCATTTTGTGGGTGAATTAAGGGACATAAAGCAAACTTCGGAAACTTAACCAAAAGTGGGTGTCTAAGTGAGATACTTGAGATGAGATCTCACCCATGGATTAGAGATGGCTAGAGATGATCTTAGCCATTGATCTCTAGGTTTGGCCTAAGGATGGCTTAAGGGGGCGGGCGCATAGGGCAAAGAGAGGCATTTATTGTCAACTTGATCACCTTGAGAGTTTGGTGAGGAGAAGAGAAGTGAGAAAGGAGCGTTTGGAGCAGCTTGCTTGGGCGCACTTGTTCATGGAGGGTGCAAGGAAGCTTGGAGCTTCAATCTTTTGTGTGTTGAGTGTTTACTAGTGGAAGGGCGTACTCTTGGAGTGAGGGCACAAGCTAGCAGGCACTAGTTGGAGTGGAGCTATCTCAGATCTGGTTGGTGCATGGTTGAGGGCGCATACAGGCAGCAGAACTGGGACTGGCCAAGGGTCAGACTGGGCCAAACCGGAGCCGACTGACGATCCTGAATCGGTTTACTAAAAAATACATAAAACATGAAGAGTTTAATATGTGTGTGTGTGCGGATCAATGTAAATCCAAACCATTAGACACCAAATATGAAAATAGAGGGGGGCGTCATTATATAAAAATCAAGGTTTGGGAGGGGTGGGAAACTGTTTTTCTTTTTGTTGGCAAAGGTGACTAAACCAGTCCGTGAATCGGTCGAACCGGTTTGTGAACCAGCCGGTCCGGTTCACAAACCAGTCTGAACCAGTGGGTTCTCATACTGTGCAGCTGGTTTTTAATAAACAGTGTAACAATGAAATCTTATTTTGAAAAATGGATTCAGATGGTGGTCACTGTACAAAGTATACCCTAAAGATACCATAACCTGTTGCTCCTGGAACAAACTAAGTTCTGCTACTGAGAATAGGCATGTAACAATTCTCTCTTTCAAGAAGCTTAGTGTGCAACAGGAGAAAAGCATACAATATCATCCCACATGAGAAATTTGCCTTCCAAATTTGCAAGTACAAAAGAAAGGACAAACATCAAAGTAATTGATACAGAACTGAACCCACAGTTGTTTAGTGAAGAAATATTAAAAGTGCTACATTTCTTCAAGAAGACACTTGATGTTAAGTCCCTTACAATTTGAGTTTCATGTTGACCATGCATCTCATAACAACTAAAGTATTAAACAGTAAACACCTATAAGCTATAAGCTTGTTGGAAGAAGAAAAACATCAGAACAAATGCTTAGTCATGTTATAATAGAGGATTAGGAAAGGGATCCATCCTAAGAATTTTATACAAAAATCCTTTTTGATATCCGATAGCATCTCATAACAACTAAAGTATTAAATGTTGATTTGTGTACTTGGGAGGTGTTCCCATGTGTTATCCCTTCTTAGCACATGTGGGAAGTCATTTGGCACTTTGTCCCATGTCCCATGCTCATTTGTACTTGACTTTGGTTAGTGCAAAATGTCACTTTTTGATAAAGCGGCATTAAATTACCTTTTTGGCGATTTTGAGGAGACATAAAGTGACTTAGGGAATTTAGGCAAAGTGGGTTATGAGGTCACATTTACTTGAGGTGATCTCAACCTTGATTGGGATGATCTCATCCCTTTGGATCTTAGGTTGAACTTTTGATGCCTAAAGAGGGCAAAGAGGGCAAAGAGGCCAAAGAGCTTTATTCTTCATGGAGGCTTTTGCTCAGCTTGAGGAGCTTTTGGAGTTCGGAGATGAGACTTGTTGCATGAGGAGGATAGAGGATTAGCTTTGTTTGTAAGGCAGCAAGGAGCAGCTACCTTCTATTATTATTTCGAGACTCTACCGCAGGAGGCCAGGTTTAGCACACCCATTCTCCTCGGAGAAGTTTCTAGCCATCGAATTGAGATAGCGGGGCCAAGTGCATTGATCGCATTACAGCCAGGATGCCCATTCTCGGTGGAGGGATTCAAAGATCGACATCTCGTGGAGGATTCCTCGAGCGATCCGGCAGCTGCAGGGGCGACCACATTTTCCTCCTTCCGCTTTGAGCTTGATAGCTTCACCATTCCGGAGTTGCTATTGTACCGTGTCTCCATTGTATTTGATTTACTGTAGTAAATTGTTGCTCTACCTCATATACATCATATCAAACCGCTTTTCCCTGCCTTTATCCAGGTTTATGACCAAAAATACCCCGTCACTACGCATTTTAGCCGTCATAGAAGCTCATTCAACCTTATATCAGCATTAAAAGATAGATAGGTGTGTTGCTATTGGGAAAGTATCGTAATTTATCTAACATAAAAACTAATTGCAAGGGCACCCAATCAATCAAACAACAACCATAACACATCAAGAACAAAACTTCGCCAATGCCACATCAGCAAACAAAACTTCAGTTGGCTGTTATAAAACAACAGAAACAAACTTTATGACAGCAGAAAACTTAGTGACTTAGCTTGGTCAAAGACAGACCAAGAAGTCTTGCTGATAGGACCTGGATTTTCTACATTAAACAGTAAACACCTATAAGCTATAAGCTTGTTGGAAGAAGAAAAACATCAGAACAAATGCTTAGTCATGTTATAATAGAGGATTAGGAAAGGGATCCATCCTAAGAATTTTATACAAAAATCCTTTTTGATATCCGATAATCCCATGTAAGTCCCCACTGCCAATTTTCTGCGAAAAGTCCATGTCGAACATCTTTATATTCCAATTGTATATGATAACATTGTAATCCACTGTGAACTTGTGTATATGGATGGATCAAACACAAAGTCAGATCACCTTTTTCACTTAATTTGTCTCTATTATTATGGTTGACATCCAAGATGAATTTACCATAATGCTATCTTTTATAAGGCATTCTTCCATGGTTGATCTTAGGATCCTATTCCTCTAAACCCATTGATGGTCCTTATTTTGCAATGTGATTAGGTCCAATTTGTTTCTTCCACTCTTTAAAACATGGGTTGATAGTAAATTCCTTCTCAACTGGTTCACTGGGATTTGTAAGTAATTATGATGCATATTTGTGGACTACTTGAGTTGATAAGCCCCATTTGATACTTGTAATAATACCCATAAATTAGAATCCAAATGGTTACCACAAGCTAGCTTCACCTCTAGTTGCACTTCTTACAATGCATACGTTATATGCAATAATGCATTGTTATTTGCTTTTTGGAAGAAAAAAAAATATTCCTTCGGTTCAGATGAATGAAAGTATCTATTTCATCAAATTCACACAAGACTTGTGTTTGAACTTGTCCGCTAGGTAAATAAAAGCTTTAATGGCAATTTCTCCATCTTTTTAGATTGGGTTTTAACAATTTTGGGCATTTAAGAGTATGTCAAGCCCCCTTGATAACTGATACAACTGACTTTAACAGGAGATTATAGTGTTTTCACTTCATAGGGACTTGTCTTGATTTGTCAGATCAATAAATTGTTGATCTTTTCCTACAAGTCTTGCCTTCTCACCCTTTATGTCCTCTGATCTCTCTAGTCGACAAAAGCAACAATCTGTTCCTTATTTTCTTCTTCCCAGCTGCTAACTTCCCTTTCAAGCCTCTCTTTTCTTTTCAAAATATGTTTCTCTTTTCTAATAATAAAACATCATGTACAAAGCATGTCAAAAAAATGGGCAGCAGATACAAGGAACAAAAATCAGGGCAATTTAATATACCCTCTTAGCCAAGACATCTAATTCCTATAGCATACTAATCAACCAAAGGCCATCAATCAATAATAATCACAATATCCAAAATTATTGGCACAAAGGGAAAACCAATACAATAAGCTATCATTAACATGCATTTAACACAATAATAAAAACAAATAGCACACTAGAGTCAGCACTGGGCACTGTTAGCTTTCGGGGTTACTCTTAAAGTGTTTATACACCATGCTTGGAGGTGCTTCATGTGATGTGGGGTGCATGGTTTATGGAGGACCCCCTGATCGTTCCATGATGGACAAGCACATGTGGAGGTGGCTTACTCTTGGTTGCTAGACCTTGCTTGATGCTTATGTGGCATTCTTTCCTTAGAGTGTTGAATACCTTGACAACTTGGTGACTTCTTCATGATGGCCCTGTGGAGGTAGAGTTGCTTGCATTGGAGGAGGAGCGCTTGGCATTTTGGAAGAGGGTGCTGAAACTTGAGACACATACGACACGGGCACAATTGGTTGCTTGCATGGAGGCTTATACTTGACTTGAGGATGCTTGGATTGAGGGAGTGGTCATGTAGGTGTGGTTGACCTGAAGGAGCATATTGCTTTGGAGGAGCATTGGAGCCTTTGGAGGCTTGTGGAGGAGAGCCATACACATCACCGTGGAGCTTGACATGTGTCCCTTTAGAGTGTAGCGCTTCACATGTGTGGACCTACTTGGGTAGAGGAGGCTACTTGTAGAGGTTGAGGTCCACTTTATAGTGTTGGCCTCCATTACCTTTCATATAAATATAGGAGGGAGAGAGTCCTTTCACTCACACTTTTCATTCATCATCAAGTGTTAAAGATGTGAGGAGAGTAGCTCTCTAGTCTCTCTCTCTTGTGTATTCTTCATTTATCATCTCTTTGTCTTGAACTTTAGGGTTCTTGGATAAGTTCAAGGTTGATCTAGCTATAGTTCCACCCTAAGGAGGCGAAGACACTAGGGTTTACCCTAGAGGAGATTAATTGAAGAGAGAGAAAGGAGACATCTTGCCAAAGAGGATTTGCTAGTGTTGATGTTTGCTTGTTGGAGATCTTTGGTGGTGGCTACGGTTTTCTTGGTCTTTCTTAGTTAGGGTTTTGGAGAGCTAGAAGGATTGTACTAGCTTTGTGATAAATCTACAATATGTACATGTACTTCATTCTTCTATATATATATGTGTGTGTGTGTGTGTGTGTGTGTGTGTGTGAAGTTTCCAGCTGTACAATACTCATGTAATTGCAGATTTGATTTTCAGCTTTCATTGTCTTCTTGATTAAATAACATACAGCGCTTATTGTTTATGCTGATTTGACATATTTAAGGGCTGAAAGTGTTAAGTGATTTGACAAACATCTTGAAGATAATTGGGCAGATTTACTACTGTAAATCTGCAGTAATTAAAGTGCTTTCTGATCTGGTTTATGCTCAGAAAAGTGTGCCCTAGGGGCTGAAACTTGTTGGCATATGTTTGGTATCTTTTTTCTTGGGCTGCCTAGTGTGTTGGGTTAAAGTGTGATGAAATATTGACCACTGTTTACTGCTGTAAACTAATATTTCAGATCATCCCTGACGCTGAATTTCACAGGGACTAGATCCAGGAAACCTCCAATGTGAGTTGGAATTTTTGAATTTGTATTAAAAGTCTTAAAACACAAATTCTAACATGGTATTAGAGCTATCTTGTTGGAATCACTCTTTTGACGAAGAGGAAGTTGGTATATACATTGCATTGTACCTAGGAGTGGTACTCGACCTTGTTGAGGTTGTTTGGGTGTGAAACCCTAGCATGCTTGGGAGAAGCATTGGAACCCTAGAAGGGTTCTACTTGTTTGTTGCTAATTTTTGCATTAAGGTGTGCTTCAGATTTGCAGGATGATGACTCTCGGTCTTAGAGAGTGTAACAGGTTGGATGGTGCTTCCAATTTCATATATTGGAATCTCAAGTTGCAAATGCTTTTGGAGGAAGCTGAGATTTGGGAGCATGTTGAGAAAGTGATAACTGCCCCTACAATCAAAAAATGTTGACCATTCATGTCAAGGAGGCCAAGGCAAAGTGAATCCTTCTTGATTTAGTGAAGGATCACTTCATCCCTCACATTGTAGAGAAGACAACCAATAAGGATATGTTTGATATTTTGGTTGGTTTATTTCATAGTACTTATGTTTCTCGACAGAGGTTCTTGTGGAACAATTTTTTTGCAGTTCACATGAGTAAGACAGACACAGTGGTGAGCTACAGGAAGAGGGCAGGTTGGAGACCCGTTCAATGTAGCAAAATGGAGTTAAAGAATTAGCCTTCATTGGGAAGAAAAAGAAGGGAAACAAGAAGAAAAATAATAGAAAGGAAGATTTAGGTCCAGGAAAGAAAGACCATTGTAAGGTATGTGTCTCAGGTTTCATCGGATGGGAAATTATGCCAGCCAATATCAAGAGAAGAAAGGGAAGGCCAAGTAGGTTGTAGTAGGCACTGTAGCAGGAGTGGATGAAGATTCATCTCGGATTAAGACCAGCTTCTCCATGGTCTCGTGTTTATCTTCTAACATTGTGCCTAGTGTTGGATGGTATGTGTACAATGGGGCATCAAGACATATGACCTATGACAAGAACTCTTCAGCAACTTTCAGGAGAAAGTGGAAGGTATGTGCGTGGAGATGGGTGATGATGCTACTTACCATTTGAAAGGATTGAGCTCCATTTCCTTCCAAATGCCATCAACTGATGTTCTTGAGTTGAACAATGTTTTGTTTGTTCCTAGGTTGAATGATGTTTTGTTTGTTTTGTTTGGTGATATTCTTTTAGTCTCTTATTTGGCAGGCCATTGGTGTAGAGTGTTGGGTATGTGTTATATTCTGGGTATGTGTGTGTGTGGGCGTGTCAGATTCGACAATTGCGTCTGACGATCCCAACTTCCTTTGTTGTTTGTGTTGTGTGCGTTGGGTGCTTTCCTGGGGGGTCCCCAGGGAGGGGCAGGTTTGGTCCCCCCTGGTTACGCACAGCGCCCCGATTTTTTTTTTGGGGTGGTTTTTGCTATATAAGCGGATTTTGCTATTTTTAGTGGTTTTCTAAATTAATCCCGGATTAAGGGATTAGGGTTTTGGTAGCTACAAAATACCTAAAATATTGTATATATTGTATTGTGAATGGTGAAATTAATACAATGAAGAGTTGAAAGGTGCGACACCAAGGAAGGCTGGTTTTCTCCTGGTTAAGGGTTTCCAGCATAAACTCTGTGTACTGTGTGTATGAGCCATTGATTAAGGAGGTGATGTTTAGCTGGCATCTACAAGTACACATGCAAACCGTGGTGTACGGTTCATCGACTCAGGTGCGTCATATCATATGTCTCCTCACAGGGAGTGGTTCTGTGAATATGAAAAATACGATGGTGGTGATGTATTCCTAGGACATGACTCGACAGCCAAAATCATGGGACGTGGAAGGGTTAAGTTGTTGCTAAAATATGGAAGGATTAGCACTCTCCCTGGGGTTCTACACATTCCAAAACTAGCCAGGAGCCTAATATTTGTAAGCAATTTGGATGATGCATGTGTGGATACTGTATTGGGAAAGGGCACTTGCAAGATGGTACGAGGAGCAATGGTGTTGATGAGGGGAGTTCGGTGTGGAACTTTCTACAAGTTGTTGGGAAGCACTTATACTAATGGGTGTAACAGTTCTATTGTGCCTGAGCAGAGAAATAAAGAAGGCAAGACCAATATTGTCCTTGGAAAGAAGACCATGATGTGGCATCAAAGACTGGGGCATATTGGAGAAAAGGGCCTTCGAACACTACACAGTAAAGGTAGGGTTGAAGGTATGTCTAATTGCACTCTGGATTTTGATTTCTGTGAACATTGCATATATGGTAAACAAAATCGAGTAAGATTCCCATCCGGTGTTACAAGAGCAAAGGGGATCTTAGAGTTGATACACAATGATGTGTTTGGACCTGTGCCTATTCCATCACTAGGTAAATCTGTGTATTATGTTTCATTCATAGATGATTTCTCAAGGAACACATGGATTTATTTTCTTAGAAAGAAATATAAGGTATTTGATAAATTTAAAGAGTTTAAGGCTCTGGTAGAAAATCAGACAGAGAAGAAAATAAAGGTATTGAGGACAGATAATGGTGGAGAATTCTGCGAAATGAATTCAAAGAATTATGTAAGTGGTGTGGTATAGCAAGGCAAAAGACTACTCCATACACACCTCAGCGGAATGGAGTTGCAGAAAGGATGAACAGGACAATGATGGAAAAAGCAAGGAGCATGCTTAGTGGTGCCGAGTTAGGACAGGAATTCTGGGCAAAGGCAGTGGGTACAACATGTTACCTGGTCAATCGATCACCCTCATCAACGTTGGATGATAAAACTCCACACGAGGTATGGACTGGTAAGAAACCCTCGCTTGAACATCTCAGAGTGTTTGGTTGTGATGCTTATGTACATGTTCCAAAGGAAAATAGGAGTAAGCTGGATAATAAAGCTAAAAAGTGTATCTTTATTGGTTATAAAGATGGTAGGTTACAAGCTTTGGAACCCAGAAACTAAGAAGATTTTTTATAGTCGGGATGTTGTTTACAGACTTTTTATAGTCGAGATGTTGTTTACAGACTTTTTACAGACTTTTTACAAGCTTTGGAACCAAGGCAAGAAGAACCTGAGAAAATAGAGTTTGAATTGGATGATGCAAAATCTGAATCAACTGAAGAAGATGAAGCAAAAGAAGAAGAACCTCATACCCCTGTATTGATGAGATCAGTGAGGGAAAGAAGGCAACCAGAAAGGTAATAGTCCACCTGATTTCCGTTCTAATTTTGCTTTATCTATTACTGATGATGATCCCAGAATTGTCAAAGAAGCAGTGAATTCAGAGGATAGTAAACTCTGGATGAAGGCCATGGTTGAAGAAATGGATGCCTTGGATAAGAATGAGGCATGGGATCTAGTTGAGTTGCCAGCTGAAAGAAAATATGTTGGTAGCAAATGGTTGTTTAAGAAGAAGTTTAATGCAGAAGGAAAAGTGGAGAAATACAAAGCTCGGTTAGTAGCAAAAGGTTATTCCCAGGTAGAGGGAATTGACTTTGGTGAGATTTTTTCTCTTGTT
>SNQJ01S0029703.1:31774-41797 GCA_010110895.2 Picea sitchensis | reverse complement strand
GACTCATTACTTGTCCAATGTTTCTGACTGAGAAGAGGTTTGTTAGGGCATCGTACATCTTCTTCGATGAGTCAAGATGGGAGATGTAGGATATCAAGTGGTCTTTGATAGAATCCACTATGATACTCATGGCATTGATGTCATTGTCTTTGAACTTCTCCATAGCTGCAACGTTCTACGGTTCCTTTTCTTTCCCTTCTTCAAACTCTGGTTTCACGATATCCAGCACCTTATTCTTGGCAAGGATGATATCAATCCTTGTCTTCCGCGCTCTAAAGTTAGAAGCTCCATCTAACTTGTTCTCTGACTTCATAGAGTAAGTCATGGTTGCTTTTACTTGGTCAAACCCTAGATTTGACCACAAACTCAAACTTGATGTCTTGGCTTGCTGAGAGTACTGGGAGATGCGCTAAGCTAGGGCGCATTGATCTGTCTGGAGATTAGGTCAATCCCTTCACTTAAGGTGCCTCAACAAGAGGATTAGGGTCTCTGCAACTGCTCCTGCTAGTAACCCTAGCGTCAGTGTCTTGGAAGCTGCTTCTGCTAGTAACCCTAGCAGTAGTTCCTCAGCGAGCTCAATATCCTAGCGGCTATGTTTCCTTCCAGCTTTTAGACTGAATGAAGGAGGTGTGGGCCCATAACCTGTTAGAATATGAAAGATGTGTGCTCGTTTTACCATTGACAATACCCTTGTCACCCAACCATAGGCCGAAGCCACCCTCCGAGCACCTTAACCTTGACAGAAAATCACTCCGGAAGCAAACCCTAGGCTAGATAGTCAAACAAAGGGTAGTGCACCTTTCCCCAAGGATAGCTCATCACAAAGAGTTAATCAGATAGTCCAAACCCTAGCTAAGAGATAGTCCAAGCGTAATTGCTAGCTGCAACGACAACTCTCCTCTAAACCTGCGCAGAAACTGGGCAAATGCAGTGCGCACAAGACTGGGCATTGCAATTCTGAGACTGCCTGCCAGAATGAGAACTGGCCTCCTGTATTTATACTAATTCTGGCTAACTGCCAGGGCCAACTTCTCATTCTCGGTATCTGTCTGTTCAGTATATAATATTATTTCTGGCCGACTTCTTCTCTTGGAGGCTAATAACCTAATATAAATTATCTTCTTGAGCTGACAAGTCTTCTTAGGGTTATTATCCAATTCATTAGGGTTTCTTCTTGCTTCCCGAAGTATTCTATCCTTGTCAGGTTTACACGTGGAGGTAAATACCTCCCGCAGCTACCATAATATCAACACATATGCCATGTGTCAACCTCATACTACATAGCACCTCTAAGAGGGTTGCTTAGGGCGATTGTAGTGGCTAGCTTAGGGAGGCTGCTTAAGAGGGTTGCTTAGGGCGGTTGGAGTGGCCAGCTTAGGGGGGTTGCTTAGGGTTGTGGTATGACAGTTGTTATACAGCTGTCATACAATCCTAAGACAACACTTTAGGGCAGCCTCTAGAAGAGACAAAGGAAGTGACCTTTGGGAGCATTAGGAGGTGGCTCTTGGGAGCCTTAGGAGGTGGCTCTTGGGAACATTAGGAAGTGACTATTGGAAGCCAAAGGAGGGCAGGTATGGCAGTTGTTATACAGTTGTTATACAGTTGTCATACATTCATAGGGGGCTGCTTAGGGCAACCAAACCAACCTATAAAAAGGGGCATTCGCTTAACATTTAGATACATTTGTTTTGTTGTAGTCTTTTGTTGAGGCAAGGAATCTATTTGTTGAAGTATTTTGTGTTGATTTTTCAATAAGCTAGGTTAAGCATGTAGTTCATTTCAATTTGCATTTGTCTTAACCATAAACAAGAATGTTGTAGCAACCAAGATCACAAGAAGAAACACCATGCACAAGAACACAAGAAGTATCCTGGGAAACCCTTCTCAACAAGGGAAGAAAACCCAGCCAAATCCTTTGCTATATTCTTCAAGAGAAAGACATTCACCACCAAGAAAGACCTAGCACACAAGAGGGTGCTCAAACCCTAGAAGACTAGCACCCAAGAGAGGTGCGCACTTTTCCCAAGAATGTGTACTTGCTGAAATTTGCAAACTCACTTGAAAGATATGTTTCCTCAATGGGGAATTTACCTTTACTTATACTAACCTAAACCTGTCAACATAAGTGTTTATTGGCACAACAGGGTCGACCTCTCTAAGTCACATTATAATTAATATTATCCAGATTAATTATCTTTTACACTTATTACTAATCACATTAAGGTGGGGCCAACCTGTACCCTTTACATAACAATTAGGGTTACAGGCAGGTCTGACTCTTGAACAATATATAGCAAAGGATCTGATATACCCACTAGTGCTCATCCACTAGGGGCACATCCATAGGGATGTCATATCTTTGGCTCACTGCATTACACAGAAGAACCAGATCTTCACACGTTCACCTATGCTCGTCCACAAGCACGTCCACTCTACAGATCTTCTTTCCCACTGTCTCACACAGGAGAATCATCTAGAGTTTTCTCGTCAACTCTGTTGTTCAGAGGAGGCTAATACATCATCTTCATTTCTTGTTCACATGACGATGCACCCAACACTTAGGGATTTCACACATTCACCTTGTGCTCAGCCACAGGCATGTCTAACTCAATGTGATGTCCCGTTCCCAAGAGTAGGCCAGCAGGGAGTGACTTAGTAGTCTATGTGTTCCCGTAGACTATAATCAGGCACAAACAGGGAACAAGATGGAGAAATAAGGGTGAATTGATGGCTAAACGATGAATTAAGCCAAAAACTTAGGAAAAGTCACTTAAGCCTAAGTCAACAAAGAATTAGAATGAAAAGGTGCTAAAGGGGGACTTAATTAATTAATTATTCACCTTAGGAGGAAAAGTGCCTAGCTTAAGTGAGGTCAATGGTGAATTACGTTGGGAATGGTATAAAGGGAGGAATTTGACCTAATTCCTCATTATGCATTGTTATGATTTGATGTTGAGAGTTCCCAGAGGAGGAAGAGAGTCGACCATATTGTTTTGTGGATTTTTGGAGGAAACCACCACCGTTGATTGATTTCGGTGTTGAGAGACACACCCTAGCCCATAGTAGATACCATCCAGGTATTTCACCGTGCTATTCAGGAGGATCGAATTCAGAGTGCGCAACTCAGCCAGTGAGGGCGCAAGTCAGTTTTAGGGTTTGGGGAGTTGCACGAGGTTCGAGTTCAGATTACAGTTTCCTTCTCACCCAGTTGATATCCAGCCAGGGCGCTCAGATTAAGCCATTCTCCATTAGATTCCGACGGTGGAATCTTGTTGGGCGCATCATCCAGCCATTTAGGGCGCAACTCTTCCGGCAGGACATTTGAGGTTGCAGACGGAGCATCAGAGCAGATCTGGGGAAACCCTTCCGACCCAGTTCCGCATTTGGCGAGACGATCGTTTTGAGTCCTATAGCAGCAGATTTCGTCGGTGGAATCATTTGGGGCGCATCCAGTGTCCCAAGAGGTGCGCAAACCCCCCAGGGGTCGAAATCCAGTGCCTTAGAGACCAGATCTGACATCCGGCACTCATCTATTTCAGTCTAGAGGCCAGGGCGCTTCTATTGGAGCAGTTTCCAATGCATTCCGACGGTCTATCCTTCCGGACGAGTTTTCCAGCTTCTAGCAGTTACCGTACTTCTCCGGAATCGCACATTTTTGTCAATCTATCCGTGCATTCATCAGATCTTCCTTCATCTTCTGATCACGGATATTTTTATGCTATTTGTTTGTATTCCAGTGACGATCCATGAGATATAGCTAACGATTATACTCTATAGTTCAAGTATGTTATTGTATCTCCATGCTTGAGTCGCATAATACATGTTATTGAGCAGTTGATGTTTTTTACTTCCGCATGCATCCTTTATATACTGTTTAAACCATAAATATGCAACATGCACATGCAATAACCAACATGCACATGTAATAACCAACATGCACCTGCAATAACCATAAAGATCTCAAACACACAACTGAAACGCATCCAGAAACCCCCAGTGTATCAGATCTGTGAGACAAAACATTAGATCAGTAGCAAATATCTTGATCAGCGGGATCAGGGATATTTCACTCAACAGATCGTCTTTCCCACTGAATAATCATCTGGAGTTCTTCTCAACTCTCTGAATGGAGGAGGTCAGCTCTACATTCCAGCTCTGTCTCAGGTAGGAACCACGTACCCTTCTTAGGGGCTTTCTCTCAGGTTTGTAAGCTGAGAGAAAGACTCACATAGCTACAATGATCCACATCTCACAGGTTTGTAAGCTGGAGAATGTCTCACATAGCTGCAATCATCAACATTTTGTTGGTACATGACTCATATCTATTGGAATCTTCTGTTGGTATATGGCTGCTAGTTTTTGGAGTCTTTTGTTGGTATATGGCAGCTAGTTGTTGAAGTATACTGCTGATACAAGCACTCTATTCTTGCTGAAGTCTTATGTTGTTCCTTGCTGATATAAGGCTGCTACAAATACTGTGTTAAAGTTGCCATAAGTCTGCTACAACAAGAATGAAAGTCAATTATATTTTGGTGATTTTGTCAAGCTATTATTGTAAGTGTTAGTTCCGCTATTTGTGAAGTTTGTAAGTAATAAAACAGAGGTATTGTTTCATCCCTCTGAGTCCTAGCTAGTTACTCTAAAGTCTTGTACTGGTATTGTACTTTGTTCAAGAATCTAAAGAGAAGTTTTGGCTGGGTTTTCTACCCCAAGAGGGTTTCCCACGGTATACTTGTGTTCTCTCTGTGATTGTCTCAATTTTAGTGATCTTCATATATGCAAATGTATTGGTATGTTGGTTGTACGCTGTAATTTTTTTTAAATTTACCTACATGCATCAGTTTTTCAACATGGGCTTCCATGGGACTTGAAGCCCACAGGTTGGATGCCAACGGCCCACATGTCGGATGATAGTTTGGAGACCTAAAAGACATTACAGAGGACATGACCTAGCCCTTACATGCCAAATGTTTTGCCTAGGAGAGGCAAAACGTCCCTTTTAGAAGCTTGACGTCACCTAGAGGGCTTGGGTTTGGTGGTGAAGGTGTTGCTTGATGACATGTGGCACGTTCTTAAGGAAGGAAGGTTGAAGACCATTAAGAGAAGACTTGGATGAATGACAAGTAGCCTTTGGAGGCCTAGCCATGCATCTACTACCCCAACGACTTCTTCAAAGTGCCAAAACGTGCCCTAAAGGGGTGACGTCACCTTATGCTAGGGTTTCTCTTGTGTAAAAGTGAATTTTAAGTGAATTGTTTAATATTATTTTGTTACAAGGGGTATGATAAGGGTTGTGGACCCCTTATCTTATGTTTTACCCTTGCTAATGTGGACAAACTATGTGAATGACAATGTGTATAGATAGAGATCATAAGATCTAATTTTAAATATAACTCTCCCATTTGGAGAGGCCTTGGACTAAAATTTTCGCTTTGGCTATTTCTGTCTTGTGCTCTTGTGTACGTCTATCTTTCTTGGTTATTGGTTGGTGGAAGTAAATGCACTAGCCTTGGAAGGCTTTTCTCTTGCTATTGTGGTGGTTTATCTTAGCATCTTTCCTTGAATTGGTAAGAAAATCTGCTTTGTATTATCATTTGTGTTTCAAGTCAAGGTTATTTTCCTAGAGCAAGGTGGGAAGTATAAGGGCATACACCCCCACCTTAGTCTCCATCATATTTTTGCTTGAGTATTGTTGATTTAACAAGGGTCAATTTAGCTAGGGATACTTGCCTTGGGGAGTAAGAGAATTTACACCCCCAAGGAAGGTAGTACCTCTAGCTCATTCTTTTCTTGACTCCATTAACCCAACCATTAAAGGCACTAGTCATCATTCATTGCATTGGAGAAATAAATTGTTGCCTTGGTAAACGTGAAAAGTCAAGGTCTTCAAGAGCTCTCACTTGGATTTTGTTCTTTGAGCCCTAGGCTCTCTTGCCTCATTGAGGCACCCCCCCTCTCTTACTAAACCTTGCTGCTGTTAACAAACTAACCCTACAGCCATAAGGCTGTAGAAACCCTAACTGTTCTAACCCTAATATCTCATAAACTAACCCTACACTTAAGCTAAAACTTTGCCCTCATATTCTACTTGCTATAGCGCACTTTTTGGTCAAGTTTTGGGCAAGTTTCATTGGGTAATTTTGCTGTTGTAGTGCATTATATGTTACATCCATAAGGCTGATAAATTCTCTGCAGAGATGTTTTATAACAGCCTTGTTTGACTGCCCTAGTTTCATACTATTTTGTGCAAGCTACATTAGTCATTTGTCGGTTTACCTATTGCATATTTAACTGAACTTCTAGCAGCTTTAATTGCAGCCTTTGTTATCATTATATTGCTGATAATCGATATTGTTTGATCGCGCAAATTAGGGACAGCAAGCTTAACTTACTTGTCCCTCTAGCATACTATATGCGAGTGGTTTTTCTTGTGTCTTGGGCAGGTACAAACACTTTTGCAGGTACCCAAAGACTTGGCAACTTTAAACCACCAAGAAACGAGTCATCAAAGCCACTTTTCTCTTCCATCATTGACATTTAGGGGGATACTTCTCTTTCTTCCCTTCCATCCATCTCAATCCCCCCAAGGTCACCGGGATAGCCTCCCTAGAGTGACCTAATCACCCTTGAAGCGTGGGACCTATATCCAGGTGACATTGGGTATAGTGTCCCTTAGTTGTCGCCACTTGGTGGTTGGTTCGGGCTTTGCCCAACATACAACTTGTGCGATAACATTTTGGCATCGTTGTCGGGGAGGATTTCGAATCCTCTTCGTGCCCTAACGACACTTTGGCAAGTTTCCCTCCCAAAGCCTCTATCCCTTAGCTTGCCTGGCAACTCCATTGAAGAATGTTCCCTTTTCCACCCTTGATAAGTTTCCCTTGAAGCTTGTCTGGCGATTCCACTTTCCACGAACCCACCTTTCCCTCTTTCCCCCTTTCCCTCCTTTGGTGAGACTTGATCTCACCTGGTGACTCCATTGAGGTGTCTTTTCAGTCAATAGAATTATGGCACCATGGGATGAACCCTCATCCAAAACTTGTTATGACTCGATGATGGCATTTTTACAAATGGAAAAGGAAAAGGTTGCTAATAAAGTTGCTAAAGAAATGATGAATCGCATAAGAGAGTTATTTCCTGCCCTTGACGATGAAGAAGTGCTCGAAGAACAGATATATGAAGAAAGTTACCAAAAAGAGTCCAATGAAGATCCGGACGAGACATTTGATGAAGACATCCAGGCCTTTGTTTCTCCCACACATCAAGAAGAGAACATGATGAGTTGTAATCCTTTTGAAGATCTTGATGACACTTTATTCCACGACTTTGGAAGTGAAGAGGTGTTAGAGGAGCCCTTGGATGCAACAGATCTTTCTGAAACAAGGCACATAAAGCACTCTCCATTAAGAATCAAGCCTCGTGTGATGAAGAGGCGATGGAGAAGCATGCCCATGAAGAGAAAAAAGAATCCTGATGAATCGCAACATGTTGAGGCATCATTATCTTTGCTCCTGCCTGATGTAGTTAAGGTTGTCCAGTCGTGCACTCCTCCTGTTCATGAAGTTCAAGAAGCAACTAGCCTCAATGATGAATTTGAGGAGACTGTTGAGGACGTCCATGCCTCTACTACTCCTGCACACGAAGACAAAGAGAGGGTCATCTTTGTTGATGGTCTTGTGAGAGAACCTTTACATATGGTTGATGAGCATATAGACACTTTCATACAGACTGGCAGATGCAGGTGGGATTTTGGTCATCTCATTTTTTATAGAGACCCCATTTACGACATTGAGGGTAGCCCTCAAGAAAAGGGGTTTGAGTTGTCATCTTCAGAGGACTACTTTTCATGCGTATATGATTCATATGTTTGGGAGCCTGATGATGACATGATTACAAATCTATTCGAGGACTCTCAGCCACTTTCGTACTCAATTTTGGAGGAATACTAGGACATGGCCACCTCAGAGCGATAAGAGGCTCACTCTACAAAGAGGAAGTACTTTCATATTCAGGATTTCTACAGGGATTCGAAGATAAAGAGGGCGCACTTTTCTCTTCCTAGACCTGAGCCTGTCCCTTACCTCATTTCCTCCTCTCAAGGATATCATGAGGTCTTCTTGGGACCTCTCATATCTTCTCAATCTTCAGGAAGCAGCGATCATGTTCAGGAGGATGAAGATGAGCCTTCGTCTACATATGGTAACCCCTTCAAAGATGGATTGATCGAGCTTGTGGCTATCACTTCAGGCAGGATTCCTTGCATGATCAGAGTTGCGGATATTCTTTCCAGCGGGATTTTCTCCCTCCCACCCATCTCCATGAGCTTGATTTCAGGATTGATTATATATCTATTTATGCTCATGATCATTACGTGCTTGACTTATCTTTGTTGTTTTACATAATCAAGCACAAGGGGAGATACTTTGATGGGATGATCAACTGGTTGCACTAGTTGTATGACTTCACCTGACATCATCTATTACCTGATCTTCAGGGCTCCGAGGCCCCCAGGTAAGTAGGTAAATCATTTTGACTTCTTGCAGTTTACATCTTGATTTCTCATATTAGTTTAGATGAATTTCATATTTCATATTGCTCTACTTGCATATTGATTTCATGCTTAGTTTAGAAGTTTTTGAAAAAATGCTAAAATTTTCTTTTCTAGATTAGTCATATTTGGATTTTTATGTATATGGATGAAGGGTGATAGCATCACCCTAGATGCTCTGATGTTTTTGTCTGATTTTTGGAAGGCACGAGTCTACCAGGAGATTCTGCGATTCTCATGCACTCTACGGCGAGCACATGTCCCAAAGTAGGAGCCAGATGTTATCCACATTTTCTGGGATTAAGGAGATCGTGTCTCGAGGCCCTCAAGTTGCAGATATGGAGTGTCGAAAGACTACATGACCAACAGTGTCCACTTGCACAGATGGAGACTGTTATGAACATAAATATACATATACCATATATATTCATAACATAATAATTAATAAATAATAATTATTAATAATGAAAGGTCATGTCTCAAAGGACAAAGTCGTGGTTATTAAACTGTATTAATTATAATATATACTTTATATTAATTTATTATATATATGATATATAATATCTATATATACATATATAAATATAAAATAAAATTAATATAAATATACATTAAAAATGAATATTTAAATCTAAAGAAATATATATATTCTAGAGAAATTATCATTTATATTGAGAAGTGGATCATTTATTATCGAAAAAGAGGGACTTCAGGTCGGGTACATCCAACTTAAATTATCGAGGGATTATATAAACTTCATAATAAAAGAGATTATTTTATCATAAATTATTGACGAAAGCAAAATGGAGTCTACTAAAGAAAAAGGAAGATTTTCTTATGAAGGTTGTCGCACTTCATGTTTCGGGTTATTTACATTAAAGGGAAGTATTCAAGGAAAAGACATTAACATCGTTGTCAGCATGACAAAGGATGAGAATTCTATTAATATTAATTTGGCGAATCAATTATTTATTTTGGAGCATAACATAAGTGAAAAGACAAATATTTTTTGCAAGAGACAATATAAAATTAAAGACATGCAAGTAACAATTGATGATTATGAATATATATCTCAATTCAATGTTACAACTATGTTTCAAGAAGAGATTGACATCATTCTCGGGTTACACTTGTTAACAAAACTAGAAACCTTCATTTTAAACACGGAAAAAAAGTTTGTGACTTTTCCCTATAAAAAGAAGATGATGACTCTTCAAGACATTACTATGAGGTCAAAATCGATAACACCTTCATCAAAAGACTTTAAAGATATCTCGAAGGTGACCCTTCCAGATAATCAGAACTCGATATCAAAGATGCAAAAAGAATATTATGAAGTTATTGCTGATAAAAACCAAGAAATATCTCGCTTAAAAAATCATAGTGAAAAACTACTTACTCAAATTAAGAAGTCAAGGGATACAAAACAACGTGTCCAGGAGTTGGAGCAAGAGAATCAAGATCTCGAGAAGAAA
>SNQJ01S0029703.1:3826-26859 GCA_010110895.2 Picea sitchensis | reverse complement strand
ATAGTACTCAATGGTCTTCCCAAGACGTGGGATGCATTTGCTGCAAGCATGAACACAAGGAAGGAGTATCCAACATTTGAAGAACTTTGGACTTGCTGTGCTCAAGAAGAATCAAGGATCAGTGCAAAAGAGAAACCCCAAAATAAGTACGATGATCAAGCCTTCACAACAAGATTCAAGAATTTCAGGAACAAAAGGAAGTCTGGTTCAAGGAGGAAGCCAAATCAAGAGAAAGACATTTCAGAAATACAATGCTTCAATTGTCGAAAGTATGGTCACTACAAGAATCATTGTCCTGAGCTAAGGAAAAGGAAGGAGAAACATGAAGCATCAATTGCCGAATAAAAGGAACCTACAAAGAAGACTAAGCAGGATGAAAGAGACTTCTTCTAAAGGTAACAATACTCTTCTTATTTCTTGTACATATCTTGTTTGCATCATCTCTGTACATATCTTGTATATCCATCTCCTGGAAGATAATGTGTTCCAAGAAGAACTATACCTATGAAAGAACAACAAGATAAGGATGAATATCATTAGATAATACACATGAAAGGATGAAATGCAAATCATGTGGAAGCTACTGCAAGATAAGCCGAATCAATCATGAAGAGACTTAGAAGTCAACAATCAAAATGAATTGGAGAAAGACTTATGACATTTTGTAGAAGACAACAAGACGAAAGCGTGGACTCTGTTAGACAGAGAGAGCCAATTATATATTGCAGAATACAATAAGGATGTAGATGGAAGCGTGGACTCTGTTAGACGGAGGGAGCCGATTATATGCACTCATACATGAAGCAAGAATTAGGAGGGAGCTAATCCTATGATCCATAGAAGATGATGAAGTATATATCCATGATAGCAGCCATGAAATACAATACGTATCCAATTCAACCTTAGAAGAAGTCTTCTTCAAAGAGAAGCTTTAAAGTATCCCTGGTTGTTCATCCACATCTGTGATCCTGTGATGAAAGAAAGAAATGGAATCTTTAGGGCATGGAATCCACTCCATGGACCCAAGAGTTAAATACGAGGAAGAAAATGAAGATTCAAAGAAAGAAAGAGAAGCCAGCACAACCAGTCATTGTATCAAGAATCACAAGATTGTCAACTTGATATAAACTCAATAAAAACAATCAAGCAGAGGAACTGAAAGTCGTGATGAAGAATAGTGTATGGAAGACTTATAAATGAAAGCATTGCGAGATCTAGAACTAGAGGTTCTCCTAGATGGAGGGAGAAGACTATGATGATTATTTGTTCCAGTAAACCAAACTTATCTCTACATGAGTCATTATATCATCTGCAACATCCATAAGTTGGAGTTCTATATCAGATGAATGCAAAGAATATTCTCCAGATAAATTGAATAAAGAGCGTATGAAGAAGCAATCTCAAGACTTTGAGGCATACCAGAAAGAGACACTTGTATGCAGATAAAAGAAGATAACTTGGTGGAGAACCTCCAGTGCACAGCAGAAGCGTGGTGAAGATTTCTTATAACATCAAGATGATTACTCAGTAGATCAGATCTCATGATGACAGAAGAAGTGCCACATGGATATGTTCCAGTTTTCCAACAATGATATACTCTATTGTTTAGAGCTACATGAAGCCTTCACAAAAAATCAGTGTTCTAGACTAAAGTACATTTGAAATCAAGCATTACATTATCCGTGATGAAGTCCAGAAAGGAGAAAGTGGTTCTCCAATACATATCTCCACAGATGAGCAGATGAGCAGACATTTTGGTAAAAGATGAAAGAGTTTGCGTACTCAAGCTAGAGCTCGTGGAGACAAATTCCTTATTGAAAAAGGAAGAGATGACTCCCAGGTTGGGAGGGAGCACCAAAAAAAATAAATATTATTGAATACATTCATTGAAAAATAGTCCAGCTTGGACAGATTCTTTCCTGTTCGGAAAGTTGATTGAGATTTCTGACGGACAACGATTTCCCATTGTGGTTAACATGGGAAATGGTCCAGATTGTTGATGTATCATAGACAACAACTTCCCATTGTGGTTAACATGGGGAGTGGTCTAGGGTAGTCTCTCTTCTTGAGGGTTACTCAAGAAGACTGGCCCGCCTTGCTGGACAACGATTTCTCATTGTGGTTAACATGAGGAATGGTCCGTTTTGGAGGTTGATACATGACAGTCTTTTCCTCTTGTGGTTAACAGAGGAACTGGTCCGGACAGTCATTCCTTAGGGTTTATACATGCTCTCCAGGATGCAC
The DNA here is from genome assembly GCA_010110895.2 of Picea sitchensis. Taxonomy (NCBI): domain Eukaryota; kingdom Viridiplantae; phylum Streptophyta; class Pinopsida; order Pinales; family Pinaceae; genus Picea; species Picea sitchensis. Next base: position 24,615 of record SNQJ01S0029703.1, on the reverse strand, counting down.
TTTGATTAGTGTAGGAGGAATGTCCCAGGGTGGGGAATGGTCCAGGCTCAACAATCAGGGACATGGATTCCTTAGGGTTTATACATTCTCTCCAGGGTGCACATTGATTAGTGTAGGAAGAATGGCCCAGGGTGGGGAATGGTCCAGGTTCAGAAGACAGGACAATTATTCTTCCTTGCTTGAGAAGAATAGTCCAGATATCTTATTGTTCTACTCTGAGGGCAGATATTCTTTCATATCTCACAGACGTGAGTGAAAGATTGGCCCAGATGATTCATTTTATATCATAACATTGTTTCTGTGCAGGTTGATATCAGATGATTGTTATGAAGATTGTATGACAGTAGATGTATACTATTGTGGTGGATGTGTTCCACTGTTCGTGACTATACGTTACTGATCAAGTACTTGTTTGCTACTTGGTGTGGTAGTGTACCATTGGATTGTAGTTATGTACTGCTATGGATAGACACAATTGTGTTCTATTTTGTTCTGATTGCCTTGAAGACTATCAAGCAGTTTATTGGAAATAATTATCAGCTAGATGAATGATGAACAAAGATTTTCCAGACAAAAAATGGTTCAGAACATTTACTCTTCAAGATTAGAAGAATGGCTCTTGTATCACTCTGTGGAGTGAGCATCATGTCTGATTACTCAGATAGAGTATGGCTTCGAGAGATGATGCAGCTGATGATGATGATGGTGCTCATGATCTAGTCTATATAACTATGTTGATGCTACCGGGTGAATGGTATGTTTTGTGCTCAAAGACCATTACCTGTAATACCTCCCTAGCTAGGAGAGAGTGTTGATATTATGGTAGCTGCGGGAGGTATTTACCTCCACGTGTAAACCTGACAAGGATAGAATACTCCGGGAAGCAAGAAGAAACCCTAACGAGTTGGATAATAACCCTAAGAAGACTTGTCGGCTCAAGAAGATAATTTATATCAGGTTATTAGCCTCCAAGAGAAGAAGTTGGCCAGAAATAATATTATATACTGAACAGACAGATACCTAGAATGAGAAGTCGGCCTTGGCAGTTAGCCAAAATTAGTATAAATACAGGAGGCCAATTCTCATTCTGGCAGGCAGTCTTAGAATTCAGTGCCCAGTCTTGTGTGCACTGCATTTGCCCAGTTTCTGCGCAGGTTTGGAGGAGAGTTGTCGTTGCAGCTGCTGCAGCTAGCAGTTACGCTTGGACTATCTCTTGGGTAGGGTTTGGACTATCTGATCAGCTCTTTGTGATGCACTATCCTTGGGGAAAGGTGCGCTACCCTTTGTTTGGCTATCTAGCCTAGGGTTTGCTTCTGGAGTGATTCTCTGTCAAGGTTAAGGTGCTCGGAGGGTGGTTTCGGCCTATGGTTGGGTGACAGGGGTATTGTCACTGGTAAAACAAGCACACATCTTTCATATTCTAACAAAATGGTTGTCTTGGCATGAGGTTGACACTTGTCATGTGTTTGATGCTTGACATGAAGTTAACACTATATCAAAACTTTATTTACATGGTTAGTTACAATAGGGAAAATAGCTTCCAAAGCTATATAACTCAACACTCCCTCTTAGCAAGGAAGGTATTTTCCTAGTACCAACTGTTACATCCATTTGTCTTTACTTGGCTATTGACTTGTTGATCCATGTAGAATCTATTCATCAAGAGAAGTTTTGTATCCATAGCTAGCATTGGGATCAATAGCATCTCTGGTGAGCACACTGATGTCATTACATGATTTTTATTCACTCAGTTCACCAAGATCTGTTTGTGTTTATTCACCAAGAACTGTCCTACTAGCCATATGCTAGAGGAAGCTATACAGTTCACCAAGAACTGTCAATTCACCAAGAATTGTCTTACTCAGTGCCTGTCCTTTTTCATATTGGATGAGTAATCTTAGAGCCAGTCCTTTTTCATACTGGATAAGAATAAAATAGAATAGCCCACATCCTACCTGTAAATGACTTGCCTCGCTACTGTCACCAGAATCCCATATGTAGCTCCTTACTCCTTCTTACGAGGGACCAGTCCAAGTTTGTCTCTGAAGTACTCAAACTTCACCTTTGACAAAGGTTTGGTTAGCACATTTGCAACCTGCTCATTGGTAGCCACATAATGAAGTTTCACTACTCCCTTTTCTACCACATCATGAATAAAATGATACTTGATTCCAATATGCTTTGATTTGTCATGAAACACGGGATTCATACAACTCTGATTGTCACAACAGATACTAGTAGCATCTAACTCAATATCAAATAATCCTGAAAGTAATTTCCGTAGCCATACAACTTCAGTACATGCTAAACATGCTGCCATATATTCTGTGTCAATTGTACGGAGCGCAACACTGGTTTGTTTTCTGCTTAACCATGAGATCATACCTGATCCCAAACTAAAACAACATCCCGAAGTACTCTTACGATCTGTGACACTACCAGCCCAATCTGAATCAGAGTATCCCTGTAGTCTGAACTCACAATCTGCATCATACTTGATACCATTCTCAATGGTACCTTTTAAGTATCTGATCACATGTTTTGCTGCGATCAAATGAACATATTTGGGTTCAACCATATACTGACTTAAAGTGTTCACAACAAAACATATGTCTAGCCTTGTGTTTGTTAAATACATCAATGAACCAAACATTTGCCTATACAAGGTGGCATCCACTATCTCTGATGAAGTATCACATAATAACTTTGGATTTGTTGTCATAGGTCTAGTCATGGATTTACAATCCATCATTCCAAATCTCTTTAGAATTTCCACAACATATTTTCCTTGCCTAAGACAAATTTTGGCTGGATTCTGCCACACTTCCAGACCTAGGAATAGTGCATCTGACCCAGATCTTTCATTTCAACTTTCGAAGCAAGCTTCTTCTTGCAATTAGTGATGAGCTTTTCATTTCCTGTTAGAAACATATCATCCACATACAATAGTAAGATCACCTGATCATCATTCTCAATCTTATAATAGAGATTGGAATCTGCTTTACTCTTGATAAAGTCCAAGCTCATCAGAAAATTATCAATTCTTCCATACCATGTCCTGGGTGCTTGCTTCAAGCCATATAAGGCTTTCTTTAATTTGCACACATGTGTCTGATTGTCATGTGTCTCAAATCCTCGTGGCTACTCCACATACAATTCCTCTTCTATCACACCATTAAGAAAAACAATTTTTATATCCATCTGATGTAGTTTCCATCCCATCTTTGCAACTATAGCCATAGTAGCTCTAATGGAAGTGTATCTTGCCACAAGAGCAAAGGTTTCTTCGTAATCTATTCCCTCTTTCTTAGAGAACTGACGAGCTACGAACCTTGCTTTGTGTTTCTCAATACTACCATCCGCAACATGCTTGATTTTGTGTAACCATTTAGATGTTACCACAGATTTTTCTTTTGGTCTCAGAACTATGTCCCAACCATCATTTTTCATAATTGATTGATATTCTTCAATCATGGCATCCTGCCACGCTTTCTTCTCAACGACTTCTTCATAGCTGGAAGGTTCAACATCAATGATGTTAGACACAAGTGCAACATAGTTGGAATATAATCGAGGTCTTTTACTTTCTTTGAAAGTCTTATTTGGGGCACCATACCTTTCTGCATCTTGAATGAGTTCACGAGCCCAACCTGGGTTTCTCTTATATGTAATCACTTCTGTGGTTGAATCAAGAGTTTTCTGAGGCTCCATCATATCATGATTCTCAGGTACATGCTCTTTTTCTTCTGTATCTGGTACTTTAGAAGCTGTAGGTTCCTCATCATGTACCTCATCTACATATTTCTTTTTGATTTGCAGAAAGTTGCATCTTCATCAAAGATAACTTCTCTGTTGATCTCAATCTTTTTGTATCCAGGGACATATACTCTATATGCCTTTGATGTTTCATTGTATCTGACAAATATACCCTTCTTACCTGAAGGATCCAACTTTGTCCTTTTGTCCTAGGGGATATGAATATACACTGGACAACCAAATATCCTTAGATGACTAACCTGTGGAACTTTTCCAGAAAACACTTCTTCTGGAGTTTTATTTTCAAGAACTTTATGAGGACTTCTGTTCTGTACATATACATTAGTCCTTGCTGCTTCTGCCCAAAGGTACATTGATAAGTCCTGATCATGAATCATGGCTTTAACTGCTTCCATAACTGATTGGTTCTTTCTTTTTGCAACGCCATTTTGCTGAGGATTGTATGGAGTAGAAAGCTCCCTCTTAATCCCAACTTCTATACAAAATTCCTTGAATTCACCAAATGTGAGTTCTCCTCCGTTATGGGATCTTAAAATGTTTATTTTTCTCTTAGAAAGATTTTCAACAAGAGCTTTAAATTCCTTAAACTTACTAAAGACTTCATCTTTATTCTTTAAGAAATATATCCAATTTTTGTGAGAAAAATCATCAATAAAATAAACATAGTAAACATACCTGCTGAGTGAAGTGGCTGACACAGGTCCACACACATCTGAACGAATTAGATCCAGAACTCCTTTTGCTTTACTGTCACTACTTGGAAAAGTTTTTTTCACGTTCTTTCCTTGTGCACATCCTTTGCACACACCATCGTGGAACACTTGAATTTCTGGAAGGACTTTCACCATCTTGGTGACAACTGGCAAGGCTTTATAGTGAATATGAGCGAACCTTCTATGCCACAATTCACATGGGTTTATAGTACTGTGTACTAAGGCTTGATCTGTCTTTCCTTTTAACTTGTATAACCCATCTTCATGTATACCAATTATAATAGCATCATCAATATTCTTTCCTCTCGGCCACATAAGAACTTGGCCATCAACAAAAGCCACTCAGAATCCTTTCTCTTCCAATCCTAAAATAGATAGGAGGTTCTTTTGCAGACTAGGTAAATATAAAACATTTTCCATTTTCAAATGTTTTCCTGAATCTAAGATGTAAAAAGCATTCCCTATGCCCTTAATAGGATAGGAAGAGTTATCACCCAGTCTCACCTGATGAGAAGAATCTTTCTTAGTCAGATTTGAAAGGGAGTCTTTAAAACCAGTCATGTGCTAGGAGGCACGACTATCCACAAGCCATGTTTCATCATCATAATTTATTGAATTAGTAAGAGCTACCACCAAAACATCCTCTTCATCTAAATCTTCTTTTCTTTCTCTATTGAAAACAGGTTCATCATCTTCAACAATATGAGCATGATGTCTTTTGTTTTTCCTCCTTTCTTTGACCTCTTTTATGAGAGGACAATCTCTGGCAAGATGTCCCAACTTTTCACAACAAAACATTTGAGTTTAGAATAGTCTCTCTTACCTTTCTCAAATTTTTGAAACTTCTTCTGTAGACGATAATTTTCCTTTTTCTTTCCTTTCCTGAAATGAGCTGCAAGAGCTTGATCTTCATCATCACTTCGCTTTTCTTCTCTTGCTCCCAGTCTTGCTTCTTCTTGGACATAATCTTCCCACAACCTGCTAAACTTTGTTAACTTACTTCTTGAACAAATTCCTCTTATGAAAGAGTCCCATAACTTCGGAAGTCCATTTAGAGTAGTCATTATCTCAACTTCTTCAATTGAGTCACCGATAGCTATAATTTTTTCATTTATCTGAGAAATTCTTGTAAAGAAGGCATGCATAGATTCAAACTTTTGCATCTTTACATTTTTGAGTTTAGTCCTCAAAGCCATCTTCTTGTTTATGTTCCTTCCTTCATATAGACGAGATAGAGCATCAAACATCTCTTTGGGAGTCTTCAAGGATGATACATGAGGACTAAGATGGTCTTTTATAGAATCTGCAATTATTCTCTTTGCCCTTATCAGATTTTTCTTGTACTTACCTTTAGCTTCTTTTTCCTCAGGTTCTGAAACCTCTTCCATAACATTTTCTGATAAGTCATTTTCTTCCAGAACAAGGGATATTTTGTACTTCCATGCTTTGAAGTTATCAGGTCCCTGAAGTTTCTCATCAAGCTTAGTGCTTGACATCATCTTGTCCTTGTTTTTGACTTCCTTCAAAAAACTGAAATATTGTAGTCTCCTTCACAAATCTAATAACTGTCTGTAGAAATGCCTTCTTTTAGGGAAGCTCTGATACCATGTTGAAAAACTGATGCATGTAGGTAAATTTAAAAAAAATTACAGCATACAACCAACATACCAATATATTTGCATATACGAGGATCACTGAAAGTGAGACAATCACAGAGAGAACACAAGTATACCCCTGGGAAACCCACTTGGGGTAGAAAACCCAGCCAAAACTTCTCTTTAGATTCTTCAATAAAGTACAATATCAGTACAAGACTTTAGAGTAACTAGCTAGGACTTAGAGGGCTGAAACAATAGCTCTATTTCAACACCTACAAACTTCACGAATAGCTGAACTAACACTTACAGTAACATCTTGACAAAATCACCAAAAGATAATTGACTTTCCTTCTTGTTGTAGCAGACTTATGGCAGTTTTAACACAATATTTGTAGCAGCCTTATATCAGCAAGGAACATAAGAAGACTTCAGCAAGAATAGAGTGCTTGTATCAACAATATACTTCAACAACTAGCTTCCATATACCAACAAAAGACTCCAACAACTAGCAACCATATACCAACAAAAGATTCCAGTAGATATCGGTCATACACTGTAATACCCTTGTTTCCCCGAGCTTGTAATTAATCATTAATTATGATCACCATGCTATGGCATGTGAGCAATGTAAATGTATTATTGTTTAAATTGCCAATAACTGACTGTGGGGGTGAAGCCTTGGAGTACTGGTCATGATATCACTAGAGGAAAGAGTGAAGAAACTGTAGAGAGGGTTCATTATGTCAAAATGACCCAAATTCTCTTTGTTGAAATAATATGCCTCATCCTGATCCCAAGGAAAAATCAGTTAATAAGAAAAGGACTGGTGGTTGAACAATCAACTACTCCAATGTATGGAAGCATGGAGGGTTTGGTTGAGGAGACAAAAAACTGTCAGCCCTAAGTACCACAGAGTGGAGTTTCCTGCAGGCCCAGATTGACCCGAGCTCCTTTTGATAGAAGGAAGAGGATAGGTACATAACCTTCCTGGGGAGGAAAAAGACGTGCAAGAATACACACAAAAGAAAACAAGAAGGGGACCATGCCCACAGGGGGTGTGCGATCTGGATATGCAGAGAGAAAAAGAGGAGAATGCGTGAGGCTCTAGGGTCCTGAAGAAAAACTGAAGGATTAAGTTGTTCTGGTTAAAAAGGAGAGAACAAGAGAAAGGATCTCTGAGAGTTTGCAGAAAACATGAACTCAACAGAAGGTCGCGAGCTTGATGTTGAGGGAGTATCTGATAAACCTCGCAGAGGTTGTGACAGAGAAAGAATCTCTGAGAAACTGCAAAGGTTCCCTAGTGATATCATGGCTTGGCATGGGGGTGGCCAGAGCGCTAAGAATGAATGCCTTTGAGTCTACGGTTGGGTGGAAAGGTGAACACCCACAGTTAGTTGGTCGGTGATCGACTGTAATAGATAAGTATTTCATATACCTTGTGTACTAGAATTGAAATGAGTGGTTGGATGTCTGTGTCCATGACTAAAATTTGCATTGCATGATTAATATTAGTATTGCTTATTGTTCTTCTGTGAATCCCTGCATTTGAATGGTTTTTGTTTGCCTCTACTTAGCAGCAAGAGAACTATTAGACATGGGTCTTCAAATGAAATTAGGAATAAGATTATGGTTTCTGTGTTGGTTGGAAATTCCTTAAGGGAATTTTCCCAAGGATTGATTTTGTAATGTAAGAGCCGGGGTAGACTTCGCTGGAATGCTTCAGTCCCATTGATCCCTTAAAAATACCTTCCCCTGTTTTAGAACTTAAGTTCTGTGAATGGAAGGTACTTCCTCCAAACCAGTTGTCCAAGAGACCACGGGCTCATGCCCACGACCTTAAACAAATCTTGGCTAAGAGTTATGAGTGTAGCCTCTGGACTTTGGAGCTTGACAAAGTTCCATAGGACCAGGTCCATGGAACCCTTCTCTACACTAAAAAAGGAACTAAGTTATTCGGGACTTCGGGAGTCCGAAGCTCCGGGAGTTCGGAGCTCCGGGGTGAATGAACATTGCAATGTCCAAATGTGCTGAAGGCGACCTGTCGGACAGGTAACTTGATGGTTGATCGACAGATGACGGTCATTTACCCATTATCGTGGGATTCATCCCCTTGTGAAACCCCGATCCACTTCTCGGTCGCGAAGTAACGCGAGCCGTAGATCTGGGGCTATTCAGGATCTCCCCTAACCATTAGATCTACGTTGTGGTCATTCGGCGTTGACCTACACTGGGAGAGAAAAGGTGTTAAACAGTCAGAACCTCCGAACACCGAACTCACGAAGTAATGTGGACCATGGATCTAAGGATCCTTCGAGACCCTTCTCGACTGTTAGATCGAGCCTAGTGAAAGGATAGCATAAAATACTCTGATGAAGTCCTACTCCGGGAGGTTCGACATATTGGTGAATGAGAATATCGCTGGAGCGTTGAAGGCTGGAGTGACGTGACATGCTGATGTCACCTAGGGTGACGTAGACCCATAGTAGGTGTGCCACATGTCACCTCGATTCGTGACTTTCACAGACCTTATGTGTCAAATAGACCTTGACACGTGTCCCCAGTTGATTAGGCCACGTGTCACCCTTGTCTTCTGCCAAATGTCTTCCGTTGGATCAAACCAAGGAAGATTATGGGCCGTTCGATCATTATTCGGCTCTCCGGCTAAACCCCACTTCGGGTGATTCAAGATGCAAGGTGTGGAGTTTCCCTGAGCGCTGAAGTCGCGAAGCGATGAGGACCATCGATCCGAGGATGCTTCGAGATCTCCCCTGATCGTTGTATCTAGATCGTGGTCAGTCCGACGTTGACCACTCCAGGAGTAAAACGAAACTAAACAGTCACACCCCTGAATGCCGAAGTCGCAAAGTGATGAGGACCGTCGATTCGAGGATGCTTCGAGATCTCTCCTGATCGTTTGATCTAGACCGTGGTCAGTCTGGCGTTGACCACTCCGGGAGTAAAAAGGAAACTAAACAGCCAAATTCTTGAACGTCGAAGTCGCGAAGCAACGGAGGCCGTAGATCTATGGATCTACGTGGACCTATCTCGACCGTGGGATAAAAGTGTATTGGGAGGTTGCTGGCGGGAGTTCGGACTTCGGAGCTCTGGGCGATTTCACAGGTAGGAGAGGCTGGAGGCTCCCAGAGGCTATCAGTCCGGAGTGACGTAGCACGTCTACGTCACCTAGGGTGACGTGGACCCATGTTTGGCATGCCACGTGTCACCTTGATTCGTTCTTTTTACACACCTTATGTGCCAATTGGGACTTGACATGTGTTACGCGTTGATTGGGCCACCTGTCATCTCCACATTTTGCCACATGTCACCTCCTACTGCGTAGTTGCTTGACCTAATGGCTAATGGGACCCCGGGAGTTCAGGAGTTTGGAACTCCCGGAGGCTTAGGGTGTTAGGATGTATGCTCCAAAAGGGCCGAAGGCCGTAGCCACGTGGCAAGATTTATGGGTTTCTAGACTCCAGAGGATATGAGAGTAGAAAAAAGGGCGTTTAGTGCCGGAGCGCCGAATGCCGAAATCCCTTAAACCTATGCATTGAACGAGGGTGAAGCTCAACCGTTGGATTTAACGGTGGATTGATCTCCACCATAGATGCAGGAGTGTTAGGGAACTTCGAGACTTCAGGACTCTGGGAATGTTTCAGACATGGATAGGAAGGAGGAAGGGTCGAAGGCTCGGTAATCGCGAAGGCACGGGAAACATTCCCTGTAACCACCCCTCCAATGGCCATGTCATCGCTAAAGGATGACAACCTTGGTCGAGTCCGTGCCAGGTGGGATGGTATGAATGAGGTGAACTCATGTGGGTGCCACATGGCCTTTGACCAATGATGCCTGAAGAGCTTCTGAAGGACATAACTTCCAATCTAGAGCTCAAATTTGAGCATGGTAATAATCGTTGGAAAGCTCTTGACGAGCAGAAGGTGATGGAGATCTCGAGAAGAGGATTCAAGATGATTGAGAAAAGCGAAATTTTGATGCCCCATCCCTTAAAAAGTTATTTAAGGGGTTGGGCGTGTTACATATACTAGCAAAATACTTCAACAAATAGATTCCTTGCCTCAACAGAGGACTCCAACAAAACAAATGTATCTAAATGTTAAGTGAATGCCCCTTTTTATAGATTGGTTTGGCTGCCCTAAGCAACCCCCTATGAATGTATGACAGATGTATAACAACTGTCATACCTGCCCTCCTTTGGCTTCCAAGAGTCACCTCCTAATGTTCGCAAGAGCCACCTCTTAAAGCTCCCAAGAGCCACCTCTTAATGGTCCCAAAGGTCACTTCTTTTGTCTCTTCTAGAGGCTTCCCTAAACTGTTGCCTTAGGATTGTATGACAACTGTATAACAACTGTCATACCACCACCCTAAGCGCCCCCCCTAAGCTGGCCACTCCAACCACCCTAAGCAACCCTCTTAAGCAGCCTCCCTAAGCTAGCCACTACAACCACCCTACGCAACCCTCTTAGAGGTGCTATGAGGTTGACGCATGGCATATGGTTGTCTTGACATGAGGTTGACACTTGTCATGTGTTTGATGCTTGACATAAAGTTAATACTATATCAAAACTATATTTACATGGTTAGTTACAATAGGGAAAATAACTTCCAAAGCTATATAATTCAATAGCCCAAGCTAGGCTTGTTCTTCCAAAACTGTCCACCAACTAGGTCCTACAAAGACAAATAAACATGCCCTCCAAGGATCTCAAGCCATAATATCATGATGAGCAGATCAAATCAATAAACGAGCCACCTAAGCATGTGCATCAAAGATGACCCGGTCAAACAAGTAAGTGCTCAAAGACATTATGCAACTTGCCAAGCTTGGATATGGGAGGGTTGACGAGGTGTTCTGTTGGGTAGATCTTTCCCTAGGTCAAGGAGTGTTTCCCAAGTGATCCCTGTTGGCCACCTATTTCAACTAGGGGGTCAACTCCATGTACCATGAAGATATGCACGTGATGGTGCTACCAAGTTGAAGACTTGTTGGCTCTACAAGGCAGTTTTGGCCTTCAACACTTATTTTTGTAATTGGAATTTCCACTCCCTTGCGTGTGATAATAATGTAATGGGTCAGCATGGATCATAGTTTAGGTTAGTTGCCTAGGACTTCATCATTAGAGGAGTCCCTTTCATCGAGTGCTTTTCTTCTCAGGTTATTAATTTGTCCTAACCAACCTTATTAATTTCCCTTGAATTTTTCATTTCCACAATAAATTTTCCAAAGTGGTGAAAGGCATTCTAATGGTCGAGCCGTATGGTAGCTAGTGTCTAGGAATATTGTAAATGACCATGCTAGACATCTCCTAAAGTCTTGTGGAATTTCGTCAAGTGTAAAGTATTTGTTTTAATTTTTTAAAACTACCTAGTTAATGGTAATTTTAATTAATTTTTGATAAAAAATGTAAAAACTAGGTCCTTGGGATTTTGATAGGGGTATTTGTGCTAAAAAGAAATGGAATGAGACCCCCTACACCCTTGGACCAAGTTTCAGCTCAATTGGACAAGTTTTACTAGCTGTTTGTCCATGAGGAGTCTAAGTTAGTCTAAAACAACAATTTAATTGCTTGATTTGACATAGTCAAAATGTCAAATTTTTGTAATATTAGCAAAATGGTTAGAGAAAAGATGGGAGATGATGCCTAAACCCATACCTAAGCTATCCTAACCCTTTCCTAACCTTAATCCACCCATCCCACTTAGCCATCACCTCAAAAAGTCATCCTCCCTAGGGAAGTTGTGCCCCCCTTCTAGAGAAAACTTTAGAAAATAAAAATTAAAGTGGTGGGGCCTCTTCTCTCCCCAGGTGCGCCTTCCTAGTGCCTCCACCTCATCATTTGACTTGTCAAAGTGCTTGCCAACTCATTTCCCACTAGCTACCAAAACCCTAACCTTCCAAAACTCTAAGAAGTGTGCCCCCCTCCTTGAGATTCTCAATGTTGCTTAAGGATTGACACTTTGAGAGCATCCAAGAGGGGTAGCTCTTGCTTCCCAAGTATAAATGAAGGCCCTCCCCTCCTCATTTCTCATCTATTCTTTGCCTACTGTTATTATGCTCAAATTTCTCACATCTTTGCCATCTTTCTCTCTTCTTCATTCTTGCTTAACATTTTTGGAGAGAAGCTTGTTGCAAGTATTTGCAACAACCTTCTACTTTCATTAATAGAAGAAAGCTTTGGAGGCATATGGTGTATTGAGAGTACTCTGGCTGCATCATCTATTGGATGTGACTTGTATTGGTGCAATTTTTTGTGTATGCAGATCCCAAGCAAAGTATTTTGCTTGGGTAGATTTGCAATAGTCTTATTGTAGATCTAGATGAGTAGATTGTAGAGTAGCAAAGTGTTTTGTTTCTTCTAACATCTCTACTCACTCCTTTGCTCTATCTTGTAGCTTGCTCACAAATTTTACAGGTCATTTTTGTTATCGCACAGTTTGTACTTATGGTAATAGGTCAGAAGATAAAGGGATAAACTGGCGTAACAAGAACCAATCCCACCCAATGTCACCTCAATGGGATGGTTCTTTCTATTCTGGGTGGTAAGGCCCAAGGGAGACGTCCCTGGTGACCTGGAGCTTTGAGAAGGTGAAGGATGATAGGGCAAAAGTGTAAATCCCCCCTCACAAGTCACCACCGAGCAGAAGATCCGGCTAAATAGCCAATAATAAGAAGTAACCAAAGAAGAATAAAAGCACCTGTCCGGGACAAAGCAACAAGAAACTTATACGTGCAAATCTTGGTTAGTACTTCATATGTCAAAGATCATCTGCTAATTCAACATATAAGCAATTATAACAATAAATATTGACGAAGTCAATGTTTGTCAATATAGTAATGAAATAATATCACTCCACCAATAAATACCAAAATGATGTAGCAATCAATATATCTAATCAATCCTTCATTCAACAAATGCTTTAAACACCATTCAATTGCTCATAAGGCAAAACGTTGCTGCACAATGATGATAATAGCCAATGATGACGGCAACAATAGGACTAGGGTTTCAAATAAAAAAAAAGTATTTTGAGAGTGTTTAGGATCAAATCACTTCAATGCTGGAGGGGCTTAGATCAGTGTCTTAGGGTTTAATGGAGTCAATAAGAAGGATGCAAGAGTTGAAGGAGGGTGACTAAAGACTAGAGGGAAGGGTTCTGAAGTGCTGCAATAGCAGGGCTTCAGAAACGAAACCCTAGGGGAGAGAGGCTCACTCCGGTGTTGCTAAAGCAAGGCCTCATGCTCTCTCCTCCTTCTTTAGATCAAATTGGCAAAACGGCTAGCTGAAGATAAAGACAACCAAAGCATGAGGGTTTGAAGAGGCAAAGTGTTGCTACAACAAGGCCCTTTCAACAAACCCTAGAATGGTATGGCCCTGGTGTAGAAGAACTAGGCCAAGTAAGTCTCACTCTCTTTGGCTTCTGGATAGTACGACTAGCTCAGGGAGACGAAGAAATGAGAGTGTAGCTATGGCTAGGCTCTCTCTTCCTTCTTCAATGGCTGAAAATTTCTCTATCAGGGGACATGAGACAAGGACCAAGTAAATGTGCTTGTCACCTAGGGTTTTGATTCAGCAAATTTATAAGTAATATGCAAGAAATTTAAACTACAACCATTCAATAAGAAGTTTTGCAGAAAAAACACTTACAATTCATGAAGAAATAACCATGCAAACCCTAGTTGTAAAACCTTCCTTCAAGAGAAACACCATAAATGCCAAAAAAAGTCTTCCTTCAACAAGTGCGCCTCTCTTAAATCAGCCAAAAACCCAAAATAGGGCAAATTTTAGACCTCACTAATGAGTGAGTGAAAGATGATGATGAAACTGAGAGTAAAAATCCTCAATATATACTGTATCAATGACCTAAATTAACTTTTAGGTCATAAAAAGGCCGACAAGGCCAAAATACCAAAATAATACCGTTTTACATTAAATGTTCATTTTAAAACCCTAATTGATCAAAAAGTGAGACTGCACCCCTTCTAAGGGAGACGTTAGCCCCTTTTTAGGGCAAATGCAACAATAAAGAGCAAAACGTTAGCCCTCTTTGGGCCTCTCCATCATGCCACACGTGTCAACTGCCCTGTCAAACTGCCACACACTCAAGATGATGTCATGAGCCCATAAGTGACGTCCTGGGCCATCCAGGGAAAACGTTTCACTGGAAGTGGGTCAATCCCCCTAGGCCGGGCTCTGCTAAAGTGCCTCTGATGGAACGTCCTCTTCTTCTCCGATGCAAAACCTTGGTCAACCACCATCTTGTCTCTGCCCCCTGATGGGGTCTCAACATCCATCTGGTGGGCTCTTCAGCCCCATGGAAGTTCGAACTGATCATCTCCCCATGTGTACCGGTCCAAATGGTACCTGTCCGTCGGGCATGGTCCTGCACATCAAAAGCTACGCCCTCCGTGGGCTCATCAGTCACCGGGATCATAGCAATGTGAATCACATCTCATCATCAATATTATTAAACATATGCATAAAACCCCTAATATATCAGTCAGTAGCTCAAAGATATTACAAAAACCTGCAATACAAGATTGGAGAAAAAGACAAGATGTCCTATTGGGCTAGTATCCACAAGAAAAGTAAAGTTTCCAGGAGGATTTTATCCAAGCCATGTAAGTGAGGTGATGTGGCTAGGGGATGTCCAGACATGTGGGTGCAGTGAGAGCCAAGGATGCATAATGTTATCTGTGGGTGCTTTTGTAGAAGGCGAGCTATACCTGTCATGGATGCATTTTTTCCAAGCCCGTTCTTGCCTTTATTCTTTTATTTGTTTTTTCTTCTTATTCAAGAGCTAACTAGAGGACACTGCCTTGGCAGGGTGACCAGAGCTGATAGTGTTACCCACAAGTAATTTCACAGAGATGAGAAGGCTGGCTCGTGATGAGACCCCCTTTGCCTTGGCCATGCAACCAAAGGTCACTGCCCTAGCGTGGTAACCAGATGGTGGCAATGTCATACTGTTAGGTACCCATGAACCTAATAGGCTGGCTCGTGATGAGACCCCCCATCCTTTGACTAGGTCTTGTTTGTTATTTTTCGGGTCCCTCTTGTTTCTTGCTGAGAGGCCTTTTATTGCCTTCTCAGGGATCCTTGGGCGAAGCATCTCGAGGTTTCATTTTTAGGCTTTTGTCTTTTACCAGCTGCTTTTACCCTCTCGACCTTTAGCCCCTTCTTCCCACGAGATAAGGTGCAATCCTACAAATAGGTCAACCCAATGCCCGGACAAGGGGAATGGGATAAATGAGTGGGAGATAAGATGAAACAGTGGTGCTATGATGGGGGTGGACGATGGCTTTTCAGAAATCTCTCCAGTGGCAAACCAAGACCTATGGGCACAGGCTTGCTAGGGCACCCTGTCAATTTCCCCAAGCATGGGTCAAGTGGGTTAATGGAAGATCCAAGCAATTGTTAGAGATAAAAGGAATCAGATGCATATATTTAAAGGTTTCAATGATCAAAAGTGACACATACCATGATACCTGGACTAATTACCTCATGGAGCAAGAACCTCTTTTGATACAAGACCAAGCCGATGGTGATGGATGCTGCTGCTGCTGACAAGACAAAGCTGATGGAAGAAGAAAAGGATGGCCGTCCAGGGCCATGCTTAGGTCAATCCTGCTCTCGGTACTCCATGTCTAGGACTTGTGGGCCTCGAGACATGATCTCCTAGTTATCCCTAAAAATCGGGGATAACAATTTCTACGGTTGAAAGAGCTAGTTTCAGATCTGAAAATTAGTCTATTTTCATCCATTTTCACCTTCATAATTTTCTGCAATATATTTCTGCCATTTTCCTTTCATTTTTGGGCATTCTAACACATAGAATAGGTCGTTTTTAATCATATTTCTTTGCTGTAATTTTCTGCAAAAAATTTAAGTGTTATTAACATAAATTTTCTTGAGTATGTGTCACTTTGTGCAACACTTCCAACAAGCTTTTGCTTGCTGTTTTTTTGCAGGTTGGTGACAAAAGAGGTGATCAAAAACCCATTTGGGGCCTCTACAAGCAAGAGATCAACCTCCCAAGTTTGGGTAACAAGTACCCACTTTTTTCTCTTCTATTTCTCATTGTAAGCAAGCCCAAGGGAGTCCCAAGGGCTTGCATTTCTCAAAAGTATTGTAAATTTCGGAGTTTATTTTCTTAGTTTGCCTACACCTAGGAAAGAGTTTGGCCAAGCCAACCATCCTAAAATGTAAGGCTATAATCTTACATTTAATTTTCAGCATTTGTTATTTCATTGTTTGCCCCACTTGTCATTAGGACAAGGTTGTGTGGCTAGGAATTATTTCCAAGTTTTTATTTTCAAGTTCTTTACTTCATCACCCACTTGTGCACAAAATCGGAAGGCCTTGTCCTCCATCTTGTGCACTTGTTGTGGTTACATAGTTTAGTTTCCTTTCTCAAGTTATCTTTCTATCTCATTTATTTGTTTGCCTACAACTATGAAAGTGTTTGGCCAAGCCAACCATCCTATATCGTAAGGCTAGCTAAATATTTTTGGTTATTTCTATCTTGTTCATGCTTAATGGTTTAAATCTCTAGATCTTAGAAGTAATCACATAATGTTTGCTTAAGCCCATGTAGGCATAAATTTTCCTTATTTGTTTATTTCATTTTCAAGTCATTGCAAGTTTTCCTTTCTAGTACTTTACTTTTCAAGTTATATTACTTTCAAGTACTTTAGCATCTTGCAATTTACTTTTCCAAGCACTTTTTTTCTTGCAAGTTTCATTTCAAGTACTTTGCTCTTTTAAGTTACTTACTTTTTTCAAGTACTTTCATTTCATTTAGAAGCACTTTACATTGCTTCACTTAACTTAACTTAACTCAATCAACTTAAGCTCAATTTATCTTTAGATCCTTAGGGCCTAAAATCAATCTAGTTTAATTAGAAACACCTTTTACTGTCCCAACTTTGCCACCAAAAAAGGGACCTAAGGAAAAGGCAGGGGGTGCTAGATCAAGGATGGTCTCTCGGCACTAGGTGTCCTCCTTGTTGGAGTACTTTTGTTCCCCAGATTGACCTGTGGAGCTAGGGTGTTGCCTTGTTTGCCACACTTATTGAGCACCCAACAGTCCTTTTGGTATAAGTGGGAAGAGTTCTAGGGAAGTCACTTAGTTTAGGATTCATATCTCACTTGAACAACGTAATCAATCTTAAAATAAATCCACTACAACTTTGGGCTATTTCATTTATCTATCTTTCATGGTTTATGCTTAATAATCTTGGAAGCATCTTACACTTCCATTTACTTTACATGCAATTTTATTTCAGCATTTTGTGGATGTTAACTAAGTGAACTTAAGAGTTGCGCACTTGTTGTTGGAGGCTTCTTTTGAGCATTTTTCATCTAAATTTGAGTTGTGTTTTGCTTCATTGGCCGAACCCCTTGAAGTTGCGCATCCCATGGAGGCAACTTCACTGTTTGGGTTTGTTGTTGTGTATTTGTGGATGCCATTGAAACAACCCCTTAGAGTTGAGCATCTTGTGGAGGCACTCTATTGTTTGGGTTTGTTGGCTTGATGTGTTGTGGTAATCTTCTCCTTCGAGCAATCTTCCTTTTTCCCTGCACAATCAAGTATTTCAAGTTAGTTTTAGGTTAGTGCTTGTTTCCCTTCTTGTCCATAATTGTATAATTGTATCTTTGTTGTATCTTTAGATATTCTTAACTTTGTAGATGGTTGTCTATTTCATTCATTGGTAGCTAAGTCAATTCTTTGAATTTAGTTGTAATCTTTGTAAAGTTTGATTTCTACTCTCTTTAACTTTAGTTGACCCCTTGCCCAACCTTAGGCACTAGTCGTAGTTGTCCTAGGAAAAGGGATGCCTTTGCATTAAAATATTGCACTTTGCATTGTTTGCCTTTCATATAGGCTAGATCCCCTAAACCTTTAATCAATTAAAATCAACTCCTAGAACATCTTAATCACTCACATAGTAACTAAGGTCTACCCCCCTTGGCTTCCCTAGGAGTAAGCCTAGATGGAAGAAGTTCAAGTCGAGGTGACAATGGGCTTGAACTTAAGCATTGTGCCTCCAAGGAAACACTAAGTGGATTGGACTTAGTCCACATTTGCAAGTGTGTATAAGGACGACAACAATCCCTTTCTAAGCCATGTGAAGTAGATGAAGTGGTTGTGGATCAAGACTCACTGGGCATGGGGTTCATGACATACAAGGGGTTGCAGTATCTCATTCATGGGTGCCTTTGTAGAGGGTGTGTGGCACCTTCATTTGCAATGTACTTTTTCCAAGCCTATCCTCTTGCCATTCTTTGTTTCTTTCATGTTTTAAGGAAAAAGTTGAAGGCCATTGTTCCAGTGTGGTGTCCAGATAATGACATTGTCACTCATAAATACCTTGCGGAAATGAGAAGACTGGCTCTTGATGAGACCCCCTTTCTCTTAATTTTTTAATTGAGAGCCACTACCTTGGCTTGGTGGACAGATGATGGTAATGTCATACCGCTAGATACCCATGATCATGATAGGCCGGTTCTTGATGAGACCTCCTATCCTCCAACTAACCCCCTAAGCATTCACTATTATTTATTATTGCAGGTAGGTCCCCCTTTTCTTACAAAGAAGCGTTTCATTGCTTTCTTAGTGGATCCCTGGGTGAAGCATCTGGAAGGTCTATATATAGGCTTTTATCTTTTTTAGCCAACAACAATCCCTCTAGGCCTTCGACTGCTTCTTCCCATGGAATGAGGGACAACCCCTTTTTGGGTCAATACACCCTAAAATCCCAACAGACAAGGAAATGGGGGTTTTTCGGTGATGGAAAGTAGTAGATATGGTTGGGAACGGTACGATAGCTCTTCAAGGGATTTCCTAGTAGCAAACTCATTCCCGAGAAAGACCACTTACTAGGGCACAATGTCAACCACCAAGGTGAAATGGGGCAAACGACATAATGTCCAAGCATATATCATGAAATATAAATCTGTCTAAGATACAACATATTGAAAATGCCTCAAATATTGAGATGACACTCACCATAATACCTGACTTGTACCTCATGGAGCAAGGCCCAGTGCCTTTCGGAAGCCAGTTGGTGTGTTGGATGCCATCCTAAAAATCCTGACCTCTGTGGTGGTGAGAAGGGTCTCCATCTGTGCAAGTGGACAATGTTGGTCATGTAGTCTCTTGACACTCCATATCTACCTGAGGGCCTCGAGACATGATCTCCTTAGTTATCCCACAAAATGGGGATAACAAGGCCAACTCCCTCTGTCACTGGAGTAAGTCCTGCTGTCCAGTATGCCTCACTGGCTGCTCCCTCTGTGACTGAAACAAGATCCATACTTAGTCCTCCTAACTGGCAGCCTAGTCTGTCACTGTAGCAAGATCTACTGAAACAAGTGTATCCTCCCAGGAGATCTCACATCTCCTCGAAGCCTCCTCAAATCATGACACCTGTCTGTTAGTCCCGAAAGATGTCTCTCTCTCACCTGGATCTGAGGGGGAACACCCTATGAATGATTGGCTCTCCCTCTGAGCCAATTGACTCTCTCTGAGATCAGGCTCACTCTGAGCCAACTGACTCTCTCTGAGATCAGGCTCACTCTGAGTCTGCATCATTCTTGGTTAAAATCAAGCTCATCAAGTATCCATCGATCCCAGAGTACCATGCTCCCTCTGAGTCTGTACAATCTCTGGTGCCATCTGCTCCCTCTGCATCGGCTGATCTCCTCTAAAGTCTTATTTGCAATGAACTGGCCCGGGAGGTTGCTCCTCCCTGCTGGATCCTAAGGGATGAATCCCTCTGAACTCTGGCTCCCTCTGAGCTGGTACTTGGTAGGGCCACCTACCTCACCACTGGTGGAGCCACATGCTCCTCCTAATAATTGGAAGGTTTGGAATCAATGGTGTGACTCCTTGTAACTCGAGAATCTGTGAGGTAGTTTGCTCTCCCTGAAAGTATCACGGGGAGCTACATGCCATACTGCATCCTGCAAGGTATCATGAAACCATGTTGGCCTTGTTGCCGTCCTTATACACATTTGCAGACGTGAGCTAAGTTCGGCTCACTTAGTGTGTCCTTGGAGGCACAATGACTAGGTTCACAGCCCACGCTGTCACTTTGATCGGAACCTCTTCCGTCTAGGCTTACTCCTAGGGAAGCCAAAGGGGGTAGACCTTAGTTACTAAATGAATTAAGTTAAGTTCTAGGAGTTAGTTTTAATTATTTACAAGGTTTGGGGGATTCTATTCTTAAAATGCTAAGGCAACCATGCAAGATGCAAGGGTTAGCATGAAAAGCAAGCCTTTTCCCTAGGTCAACTAAGACTAGTGCCTAAAGATTGGGCAAGGGGTCAACTATGTTAAAGGGTGTTTCGTTACAAGTAGATTACAAGTTACTTACAAAATTACAAAAGAATCAATTAAATTGATGAATCTAAGATACAAGTACTTACAAAAGAATCATAAATGAGATATCCACAAAGCATTTGATGTAAAATAATTAAAGAATATCTAAAGTACAACAAGCAAGCTAACCACGTTTATCTTTATGTGTGCAGGATAATAAAGACTAAAGCATTACATCACATTACCACATTTATGAGGTCATCACCAACACATCATTATCATCGTGAGCAAGATCAACAACAACTTAAGAAGATTTAGAAGACTTAGCACAAATGTTGTTAAGATTATCAAAGATGAT
>SNQJ01S0029702.1:163988-186943 GCA_010110895.2 Picea sitchensis | reverse complement strand
TGGTATATACTTGGTACATGGTCAGATTCACTTGTTTATGGTACAGGTTGATTACAGGTTGTTTGGCACAGGTTGGTGCATGGTTGATGCACTTGTTTATGTTGATAGAATGATATTTGTTGAGGATTGTTGCCTCATCTCAGTTGGTGCTGAGAATGTAAGCTGAGTCTTGCATACATATTTGGTTCTCTTGTAGAGTTGTACTATATTTAGTTGTTGTTGAAAAACCCCCGGATTGAAGTCCATAATAAAAAGAAAAATTCTGCATACATCTTGTGTTCTTTGTGTTCCTTGTGGAGATGATTTTTTGATGATATGTTGCTGATATGTATTCACATATAACTGATTACAAATGATAGCAATGAGTAATGATCAAATGTTGAATGTTAACTAAGGAGTTTTTGTGTAAGAGGGAAGTTTTGGGAAAAATATCCCCACACTCATTCACCCCCTCCTCTAAGTGTGGTAGGTGTGTCCAATAGGATCAATAAATTTTACTAGATCATATTTTTTTGAAGAAATTTAAGAGAGATTATAGAGATTGATTGATCTGAATTCTTGTTGTATTTGGGAATTTTTTTTGATGGGATTTAAAGGGCTGTGGATTTTAGCATTGTACTGCTTTGAGATCTTATGGAGCAACCAGAGTGGATTCTGAAGAAGGCTGTTGAACACACATACAATATCACATTAAATCAATGGCATGGTTGGATTTCTGCGACAGCCTTCAACGTGAGCCAATAGGTTTTTTTTTTCCAGATTTTCTCTAATTTTACGAGATTTTATGTGTTGTGTATTGATCCAAGGTTGACTAGATCTGTCATCCTTGTAGAACAAAGGTGCAATAAAATATTTGTATTTGTGTTTAATATTCTATGTTTCTATTCCAATGAATCCAAGAAACAATATAAAAACTACAACACTTTATTCTTATTTTGTGCATCTCTTACTAATATTGTGGCTACTACTACATTTCTAGGTGGCCTTATCACAGGATGACTCAAAAGGAATATACACAATGAACATTTCTAAGCACCTTTACTAATTTTATTGTTTTTCCATATTTTCTATTTACAACACAATGGTGAGGCTCCACTTGGTCCTAGTGTTCGAACCTAAGCTATGATACCATATGTAACACCCATCTAGGATGTTAGGCAATTTGTCACTCATTAAATACATAATTTCATTTATTTTCATTTCCATGTCTCTTCTACATTTGTTCAATGATAACTGTAAATAACATGATGAAATAAGTAATATGTTAACTCTAAGATTTAAAATTTAAAATAAAAGTACAACAAAATACCAATGAAAATACCTCCTCCGTGGTCTGTTGAAGCTCATCAATTGCAATGTAGCTTTGCTAGTAATAGGAAGATGGTTCCAACCATTCTTTTCTCACTTGCCCAGAGTGAAACAACAGAATCCTCCCAGCCAACTAGGAGCCTAGCCAGCTTCCTAGCTCCAAGAAACCTTTCAGTTTCTTGGCCCTCCGTGCCTGTGACTCCAAGAACAACAAAGCACAAATGCTCAAAGAAAACCATCATAAGAAATATATCTTCCATAGATTTCACAACCTCTCATCATGCTCAAACCTTTCCCTCCCCTTCTCACCACTTCTCCTCCCTATTTATCAAGTTTCCATACACCCTTCCCCAAGTCTCCTCAACCACCCTCATTATTATCCATCAACCTCCCTTATCTAGATTTTTGGGAAAAGATTAAAATAAAACTAAAATATAAATGACTTGCATTAAACTACAACAAATAAAATGAAAAGTCTTTCTTCTCATGCTAGCTAATAAATGTAATTTGACAATTTCCCCAAAAATGTGCATAACACCCCACCATGCTCATTTAATTCATCATACCCACCATCTATCAAAGTCAAGAAGGTATTTAATGCTTCTAGATATTTTGTATGCAATATAATTTACATATTTATAAACATTCAATTAAAGAGTTAATAATTTACTTTAATAATTAATACATTAATTAATTGTACTAATGTACATGGGTAGGGTATGTGTGTGTAGCTAGTGGACACATATCTCATGTATGTACTAATGATAAACAATCATTGCCTCTAGTGCATAGTTCCTATATGATCACCAAGACATGTAGGACAACAGATCAAGTAATGCATCATTTAATAATATTAACAAACAAAATTACACCAATTCATCAATAACTCATTATCACACTTAANTGATTCAAAATGAAAATGTCTCCTTGGTATATATAGGAGATTAGGAGGTATAATTACAACTAATGGCCTAAAGCCGACATAAATAAAATAACATTACTAATCTAATATGCCCCAATTAAGGGTTAATGAGCAAGCCGACATAATTAAAATAACATTACCAATCTAAATTACAACTAATGGACTAAAGCTGACATAAATAAAATAGCATTACTAATCTAATATGCCCCAATTAAGGGGTAATGAGACAATATTAGGGCTTAACACTTTTCTGTTCGGCTACTCTGATGAAGAAACAAAGAGCATATTCAAAATCCTCTGGAAATTTCGTAACTTTTGAGTATAAAGTCGACTTATTTTTGAGCCGGTCGCCTGGAACACCTCTTGAGACGGATTCCAATGCAGTCTCTGCCTGTCAGAGCCATACAGTGTCAAAAAGCATGCCAACTCCTCCTAGAGGCACTTTTCTGTTCGACTACTTTGATGAAGAAATAGAGAACATATTCAGAATCCTCTCGAAATTATGCAACTTTTGAGTATAAAGTCGACCTATTTCTGAGCAGGTCACCTGGGACATCTCCTGGCACAGATTCCAATGCAGCCTTTGCCTGTCATATCCATACAGTCTTGAAAAGTGTGCCAAATCCTCCTGGAGGCACTTTTCTGTTCCGCTACTTTGATGAAGAAACAAAGAGCATATTTGGAATCCCCTCGAAAGTTTGCAACTTTTGAGTATAAATTCGACTTATTTCTGAGTAGGTCGCCTAAAACACCTCTTGGCACGGATTCCAATGCAGCCTTTGCCTGTTAGATCTATATAGTCTCGAAAAGCATGCTAACTCCTTCTTGAGGCACTTTTCTATTCGGCTACTCTGATGAAGAAACATAAAGCATATTCAGAATCCTCTCGAAATTCTGCAACTTTTGAGTATAAAGTCGACCTATTTTTGAGAAGGTCGCCTGGAACACCTCCTGGTACGGATTCCAATGCAGCGTCTGCATGTCAGAGCCATACAGTCTCGAAAATCATGCCAACCCCTTTTTGCCTTGGTTTGCGTGCCCAACTAAATAAGCAGAGCCGCTAACCAGTTCGCTAAATTTAGCGAACCTCCTTCAGATTTGGCAGTAACCGACATATTTGGTCAAATTCGCAAAACTGCTAAAGCTTCTAGAAGGTGACACGTGGCATGATGACGTCATCAATACCCCTGTTCACTGTTGACTTTTATTGTTGTTTTCGAAAAACTTCAGAGTGTCATAACTTCTTCATACGAGCTCCGTTTGAGAAAGTAAATATATGGCCGAAATTGGGAGAACGAGCCGGACACAACAACGTTAGTTTCGTCCAATTCCGATAACTTTTAATTTTGAGCATTTTTTGAGCCTGGGGACCCTTCTAAGACTTCTGGGTCATTCCTAGATCCTCCTTTTCCGCATTTGAGTATTTTCGAGTGGTTTTGGATCCACCTGGATCACGCCTCCCCACTGAGAAGCTTTTGGACCACCAAAAGCAGGGTGTCATTCATACATGAAGTGAGGGCATGACCTCCCCACTTGACCTATTTCATCCATCTCTCCTGCAGGAACAATGATCACCTGACTAATCATCACAAACATCAAAACTGAGATAACATTATTTATCAAAATAATCATCTCATCTACTGCACAATCATCTACATTCTTTGTCGCATTTAGCAACCATACACCATTGAATAGTAGCAAACTGAACAATAATATTGAATATGCAAATGAGAATGATGAAACATGCCTCATCTTCTGAACATGAACAGTAAACATAGTATGCAATTGAACCTCATGATGTACCTCTTGTGAAACTTCATGATTGTTAGAAACATTCTGAACTATCTCATGCTTAGCATCACTAACCTCCTGTTTTGTTACAGACATAAGTGTTAAACTTTTGCTTGCATTTACCATCATTTTTAACTGTCCTGTAGTTGCAAAAGATTTGTCAGTTTTTATGTGATGAGCACGAACAATGTACTCTTTCCCATTTTTTTTGAAGTAATATTTGTTATCCTCCCTGTAGAATATGGATTTTCTATTATACAGATATGGGCTTCCTAGAACAATTCCACATATGTCCAGTGGCACTATGTCAAGCTCTACTTCATCATGATACTTTGAAGTGATTGCAAATTTAATTGTGCATTGCTTGGTTACTTGTAATTTATCATCGCCACATATCCAACCCAAAGGATAGGGTCTAGGATGTGGTTTAGTTTTAAGTCCCAAGTTATTTACCACTTCTTCACTGATTAAATTGGCTTGTGACCCACTATCTACAAGAGTGTCAATTTTAACATTATTTGTTATGACTCTTATGTGGAAGAGTTCACCCCTTTTATACTCATCATTTACATCACCTGCATCAGAAGAACTAGTACATGCAACATAATTTACACCTTGGACACCCATATCTACAACCTTTGTCTCATCACCGGAATCAGATCCAAGGTCCACTTGAGTTGTCACAGCTGTGGTCTTCTTCTTTCCTTCATTGAGGTACTTCTTTGGCTTCATTTCTAGATGTAAGGTCCAACAATGATCTTCATCATGAACTACTTTCTTGCAATGCTTGCAAGTAGGATTCTCCTTTCTTTTCGTGGCCGTCTTCTTCTCTTTCCCCCTTCCTTTCCCTGAATCCTTTCCTTGCCAAGTAGTTGTAGAATATCTATCACCAACATGTCCTTTACTTGATTCAATGTGAATCGCTTGTACACATACTTCATCAAAATTAGAAGGATTAAGCATAAGAATAGTGTGCTTACGATAAGAATGTAAACCACCGATATATTTTAGGAGTGTCTCTTGTGTATACAATGGAATACCCAAATTTAGAGCTTTCTTGCGAAATGTTTGAGTATACTCTTGTACACTTTGACCTTTTGATTGCTTTAAACATTGCCAATTCATCATTTCTTGTTGCATACATGCTAATGGGTAAAACTGTTGTTTCAATGCAATAACAAAATCATTCCAAGAAGAGATTGTTTTACCGCTTCTTTTAAGATCATCTCTTGTTTTGCTTTCCCACCATATGAGAGTTGTGCCTCCCATTTTGAGACTTGCAAGTTGGATCTTAGTTTCATCATCAACAATCTTTTGGATCCTGCAATAGACCTCTATTTGTCTCACCCAATTATCTAGTTTTTCTGCATCTAATTCACCATCATAAGTAGGCAAATTAAACTTTACATCTAACTTTAATGAAGGCATATAAGAAGAATGATGAGTTTTTTGCTTATCCTTGAAGGAATGTACACTTGCTTCATTATTAGATGACGAGGATGAAGGAGAAGAAGGTTCTGAAGGTCCACCACCTCCAACTCCTCCTTCTTCTCTTACCGAAGATTCACCTTCTTCAACTTTTGGATTCCTTTGCTGACCTCTTTCATGGTAAAACTCCTCTACCATGGCTTGCATCAACTTGAATGCCTCAAAGAATTCATCTTTAGATTTGAAGGGACCCAATTTCCTTGGCGAATCCATCTCACGCTTATGAATTCTCCTTTGAATTTCTGGATCAAAACATGCAAGTTTTCCTTCACCACGCTTGAGTTTATCTCTTGTAAGCATCCACCTGTCAAACCCACTCTAATACCACTTGATCTGAAAACGCTTATAGCTACCAATTCACTTGTTAGCACTTAAACGGTTTTCAATTTCCAAGACCTTTTAAAATTGATAGTGCACTCCGCAATGTTATGTGTTTGCCATTTACTTAACTAAACGCATTGATTTATGCATAAACCATTAATTTGTAAGAAGTAATAAGAGAAAACTGAATAGATCAACACACAGACTTGTTAACGGAGTTCACCAGACTTCCTGGCTATGTCTCTGGGTCCACTCCATCAGTGAGACTACTCTTTAATTAATCTCAAATGCTTAAAAATTACAAAGAAAGGCTTACATAAGAGCTTCCAAAAACCAACTTTCAGATCTGCAATTCTGGGCAGAAACATACATCATAGGTGGCTAGAAAACGTCATTCTGCAACTTTTGATTGTAAACTCGAGTATGCTTGGCTCGCTCAAATGGGATCTGGAGACACTTTTCTGTTCGACTACTCTGATGAAGAAACATAGAGCATATTCAAAATCCTCTCGAAATTCCACAACTTTTGAGTATAAAGTCGACCTATTTCTGAGCCGGTCGTCTGGAACAACTCCTGACACAGATTCCAATGCAGCCTCTGCCTGTCCGATCCGTACAGTCTCGAAAAGTGTGATGACTCCTCCTAGAGACACTTTTCTGTTCGGCTACTCTGATGAAGAAACAAAGAACATATTCAGAATCCTCTCGAAATTATGCAACTTTTTAGTATAAAGTCGACCTATTTCTGAGCAGGTCACCTGGGACACCTCCTGACACAGATTCCAATGCAGCCTTTGCCTGTCAGATCCATACAGTCTTGAAAAGCGTGCCAACTCCTCCTAGAGACACTTTTATGTTCGGCTACTCTGATGAAGAAACAAAGAGCATATTCGGAATCCTCTCGAAATTCTGCAACTTTTGAGTATAAAGTCGACTTATTTCTGAGCAGGTCACCTGGAAGACCTCCTGGCATAGATTCCAATGTAGCCTCTACCTGTCAGATCCATACAATATCGAAAAGCGTGCCAACCCCTTCTGGAGGCACTTTTCTGTTCGACTACTCTGATGAAGAAACATAGAGCATATTCAGAATCCTGTCAAAATTCTGCAACTTTTGAGTATAAAGTCGACCTATTTCTGAGCAGGTCGCTTGGAACACCTCCTTGCACGGATTCCAATGAAGCCTCTGCCTATCAGATCTGTATAGTCTCGAAAAATGTGCCAATCCCTCCCTACCTCGGTTTGCGTACTCGGCTAAATAAGCAGAGTTGCTAACTAGTTCGCTAAATTTAGCAAACCTCCTCCAGATTTGGCAGTAACCGCCAGATTTGACGAAAAACTGCCAGATTTGACCAAATCCACCAAACTGGTAAGCTTCTAGAAGGTGACACGTGGCATGCTGACATCAACATTCGTACCACTGACGTCATCAGTATGGGCCTATTGACTGTTGACTTTTATTGTTGTTTTCGAAAAACTTCAGAGTGTCATAACTTCTTCATACGAGCTCCGTTTGAGAAAGTAAATATATGGCCGGAGTCGGGAGAACGAGATGGATGCAATGGCGTTGGTTTCATTCAATTATGAGAACTTTTAATTTTGAGCATTTTCTGAGCCTGGGGACCCTTCTGAGACTTCTAGGTCATTCCTAGATCCTCCTTTTTTACATTTGAGTATTTTCGAGTGGTTTTGGAACCATTTGGATCAAAGAGTCTCAGAGATGCAGAACTTAAATACGATATAATAGAAAAGCAAGCATACGCCATGGTAAAATCATTGAAGGCATTCAGAACATACGTATTACACTCTAGGATAATTGCATACGTACCTACCAGTTCTGTGAAAGATATTTTGGTACAATCAGACAGTGACGGAAAAAGATGACGATGGCTTGCCAAGATTCAAGAATTTGACCTAGAAATCAAACCAACCAAATTGGTAAAGGGACAAGGCCTGGCCAAACTTTTAGCTAAATCAAATGTCAGATCTCTCGATATAAATGGCCTGCAGGGATGCGAAGAGGGAATAGACATAAACGAGCTCGATGAGAAAACAAATGCAACCAGGATCGAAGAGAAGTTTGTATCATCAGACTGATACATAAACATAGTGTCCTACCTGCTGACTCTAAAATGCCCGAGCAAACTATCACCATCCAAATCCAAGATATTAAAACTACATGCGGTCAAGTATTGTATTTCCGAAAATCAATTATATTGGAAAGACCCACTTGGTTTCTTATTAGTCTTCTTAGTCGAATTAGAAACATAAGGGGTTATAAGTGAGTTTCACGAAGGAGTGTGCAGGGGACATCACGCTTGGAGGGCCACAACTTATAAGATTTTGAGGGCTGAGTATTATTGGCCAAAACTTTTCTCAGACGTTAATGCCAAGGTCCGAGCCTGTAACCCCTGTCAACTATTTGCAGGCAAACATAAACTCCCGGCACTACCGTTAGTTCCAGTAAAAATGGAAGCCCCTTTTCAACAATGGGGATTGGATTTTATAAGCGATATTAACCCCCATTCTAGTGCCCAACACAAATGGATCTTAACGGCCACGGATTACTTCACTAAATGGGTAGATTCTATTCCAAACCGAAGGGCAACAGACTCGGTGGTAATGGATTTCTTAGAAAACAATATTTTGTCTAGATTTGACTGCTCCCGAAAGATAGTCATAGATAATGCCCAGGCTTTTAAATCTATGGCTATGATCAGCTATACAATATCGTACTCGACCATTCAACAACTTATTACCCCCAAGGAAATGGGCTGGCCGAGTCGTCTAACAAGAGTCTGATAAATATAATCAAGAAACTGTTGGATGAGAATAAGAAATCTTGGCATGTGCATTTAAAATACGCCTTGTGGGCAAATTGCATAGGCACTAAAATATCTATCGACATTTCCCCTTTTCATATGGTGTATGGGATAGATGCGGTATTACCTATAAACCTAGCACTCCCCGTGATGAAATTATGGCAAGACCAGACGGAAGAACCAAATCCTATCACAAGAAGGATAAATAAGCTATTTGAAGTTCAACAACATAGGGTCGATGTAGATGAAAGGTTGCAGAAATACTAAGACGACATGAAAGCGTTATTCGACCGTAAGGCAAAGGGAAGAGAATTTCTCCCAGGTGATTTAATATTAAGATGGGATGCTAGGAGGGAAGAACCAGCGAAACATGGTAAATTCAATCACATCTGGTATGGGCCATTCAAAGTTTCAACTCCCGAAAGGAATTTTTTCTTTTTGTTTTAGAAAATCTAGACAGTGAAATCCTCAATGCCCCTGTTAACGGACGTTATCTAAATCATTATATGCAATAATCAGTTGCCAATATATATATATATATATATATCATTATGCATATTGGTTTGTTTTTCTTTTTATTTCATAACTTCCCGTGGGTAAGTCTATTTTCAATACTGATAAGTTTGGTCGAATTTTTTTGTAGAAATAAAGATACAATTTTTTTTACAGTCGACACCTTTAAAAAGCCTTGATACCCTTCATATTGTTCTTTTACAGGATTCCGGCTGCAAACAAAACGAGTGAAAGGAGTAAATAGAAAGATGTATATTGGAAAATAAATTGGCCTAAACAAGTGATAGAAAAGACTTTCGATATTTTAGAAGGAAAACTAAACGATAACGTAAAGGTAAGATTTCCTAAAATATTTGTCTTGAAGGGCCTTCAAAGGAAACCAAGATGATCTCATAAATACGGTAATATCCTCTGAACTAATAATTAAAAGAACATTTCTTTATCCTGGGTTCCAAGGTTATTCGTTTACGAAAAATTAAGAGGAAATAAATGAGTCACACAAAATAAAGCGTCCCTGAAAAGGGTTTCCAGGAGTCAGTCTTAATTTCCGATTTAGGTTTTTCGATTGTACGAGTTTTTGCCCGTTGTTTTCTTCTATGTTCAAGTTTTACCTTCTCAAAGAAAAAACTAAGTATCCTTCAAGGTTTTGCATGCATAGGGAGAAGAGTTTACGTTCTAATTTCGGAAGCTGTAAAGCAGATTTTGAAAAATAGGCTAGTCTTCACAACTACTCAAGTCTCTTGCTAAATGAAGTTATGCGCAGGTCAATCCTGAATTTTTTAGTTTTTTCAACAGTTTCGAAGGATTGAGGCTTGCTAAGAAGGAAGTCCCCTAAAATAAATCTCCCCCCCTTCTTTTCCCTGCGAGCTAAGGTGTTTTGAAAGCTAAGAGAAGGTTGGTATCGAGTAATCAAAGTAAGTTGACAGACCTCCACTGCAAATTTTACACAGATATCACCCCTCATACAAACTGATTGCCCCCACTTCGTGTTCAAAAAAGTAAATTATAAGACAGATGGTGAAAGGAAATTCAATTTTTGATTGCCCCCATCTAGTCAAAGAGACGATGAAAGAAAATTTAGAAATGATTGCCCTCATTCTCGACATTTAAATGCATAAGTAAATTCTGAAGTGAAAGGAAATTCAGTAAAAAAGGGCAGATAACTTCACTGGGGTACTGAACAGGCTCACTGGCAGTGAAGAAATATCTGAGATATCTGTAAGGCCGTTAGACATGAATATCATTCTACTCTGGTAACCAATTTTTTCTTTCCTAAATCTGCATCTTAAGCTCGGACGTGACTCCCCGATTAAAAAACATATAATATACTTCATTTGATGCAAGCGAAAATGCACAAGATCTGTTGGTTTCCCTAGGATTGTTTTGATTGTTCTAAGGCAGACTTGAATTCAGTAATGAGAAAGGAGAAATTCATGAAAGAGGCTATAGCTGAGATAAAAAAGTATCTAAGTGGTAAAAAGCTTTTTAGAAGTAAAAAAAAAATCTATTTTTCCCTCTATATACCTTTCCTAGAAGCAGTGTTGCCCAATGACTCCATTTACCCAATATAGGCACGTGGTCTACTGTTCTTCCCGTCTCACAGGAAAACGGGATCCCTTGTTGGAGCCGCCTTTTTCAGTCACTTTATTTTTTATTTTTATTTTTTCTTTGAAATCGAAACCTGGCTTTTACTTTTCCTTTTATTTTGAGCGGGAGTATCTGAAGTCCCATCACACAAAACAACGATGGTCGTTATATTCTCAAAACACATTTGAATCAACTAAACGAGCTTTGCGCTTTTGGTACCTCGGGATATCGCGCTTCGGGAGTTGTAAGTTACATGTTTTACAAGCCCCGAGGTACGAAGTTGCGAAACCTTTCAAAAGTTACCCGGGTCAGAGTCAGAATTGAGTTACTTTCGAACCCTAGTTGTAGCTTATCAGAATTTCGTGACTTCGATGTTCATGTCTCCTAGAAACCTTACCTCTATATCCCCAAGGTGCGAAGTTGCGAAACCTTTCAAAAGTTACCTGGGTTAGAGTCAGAATTGAGTTACTTTCGAACCCTAGTTGTATCTTATCGGAATTTCACGACTTTGACGTTCGTGTCTCCTAAAAACCTTACCTCTGTATCCTCGAGGTGCGAAGTTGCGAAATGTTATTTGAAAACTGATTAATTAAACTCTTGATATGATTCATATTTACACTTAACCAGATCACGTCATCGCAATCTCGGGTTTTAAGAGGTCGAAAGATAGGAATGAAAGCTCCCGATATGGCGAACGCCGAAAAGGGGTAGTTAAAAGTTAAATAATGCTTAATTAAAAGAGTTAAGCCAAAGTAATTAGCGCATTAATACAAGTTTTAAACATGCACAGTCTACGGATAATTTTAAATGTTTGCGCCGTTTTATGTCTCGAGTCGTAAAAACATTATGGCATTTATTTCGAAATAAGGGGAAATGACAGATAAAGATTGTGATTTTACTACTAAAATATTTCCCGAAAAAAAATTTGACCGTTCTGTTCATAAGGATGTTGGGGTTTTAAATACTCGAAGTATAGAGTTCTGCCTCTCACTCTTTTCAAATTTCATTTCTATTTTGCGCAAAAGAGGTTTTTCATCAGCCTAATTTCTGTATGTATACAATTTTTTACTACAGAAGAGCTAAGTCAGAATCCTCTGCCATGGCCCCATGAAAAGCATCCAAGGCAATCGTCGAGAGTTCTGGGCAAGGCTTAGATAATGTTTTTGATACTTCACCCAGAATCATTGATTCTGTTAAGACTTGGTCATACGTCTCGGCGGTTCTGCAGTCCGAATTGGTGAACTATTCAGATGATTCCAGTGACAATGAAAAGGATGACTTAGTCACCAAATATAAGATCGTAGTCCAAGCAGAAATGCATAAAGTAGCAGCTAGGCCACGTCTTCTTCCTTACTATGATATGATCCGATGGGCGCTGGATCATGTAGACATTCCGACCAGAACCATCATCAACGAGAAAAAGGTCACTATTGGGACCTTTAGACTAGAACATTTGCAGGTGATGTACAAATTATCGTCTGCGCCGAACCTCACATACAATGTTGAATTTCTGGAGGGTTTTAAACAAAAATAATGTGAGAAATATGAAAAGAGCCTATATGATTTAATCAAAGATTGGGTCTCCTACCCTGCGAAGTTCAGGGTAGATAGTAACGGAGTTTATTCCATCTCCTCCTTGGAATTGCAGTTCAAATACATAGCGATGATGACCTGCAAATTGTATGGGAGGGAAGACACCACACATTTCTTCCTCCCGTGGGTGCCCCTAATTCACACAGTCACTGAAGGTTGTTCTTTCGATTGGGCCAGTCTGTTGTCAGATAGTCTATCCAATTGGATCATAGAATATTAGACGTAGAAGGCAAATGGGAAGGCTGCTTCATTCTTCATGTCCGCATACATCATGGATGCCATTTGTTTCACGATGCCTTTTCCCTTGATGAACTGGAGCTGGACTC
This sequence comes from Picea sitchensis, assembly GCA_010110895.2. NCBI lineage: Eukaryota > Viridiplantae > Streptophyta > Pinopsida > Pinales > Pinaceae > Picea > Picea sitchensis. The sequence continues at coordinate 174,272 of SNQJ01S0029702.1, read as the reverse complement.
CATTCGATATAAACCCTATCCATGTCTACCATTCAAAGCTTTGGGAGAATAAGGCAGCGGATTTCGTATACGAAATCTTCAATTGGGTAATGGTGCCGATGCATGTCACCATTTTCGGCAGCCCACCACCTAGAATTTTAGATAGCATCGCGCAAAATTTAAATAGTGTGGCCAACTGGTATGTAGAGGAAAAATTTTCATATATCATAGTTTTCGGTGCTTCAGTCGCTCCATATGCTCTACCATTGTTTATACCCGACAGGCTGGCTTGTCGCAAAATCGCTAGGCAGACCGTGATCGGTGGCATTAGCAAAGAGATTAAAGGATTTTCAAAGAAGGTATGGCTACCTTTCCCCATTCATTTAAGCACCTATTCTTTATTATATTTCGCGCATGCAAAGGCTAAGGTCGCAGCCTTAGAAGATATTAAATTGGTTCATATTGAATTCAAGAAACACGACCCACACAGGGTCGTGAGTAATCACATGGCTAGCTGTGGCCTGAAATGATTTGAACATGAGAATTCACCTCATGATGATATTTTCCGAGGCATGAGGTCTTATGCCGAAGTTTTGAGTCGGGTACAAGCCCTGTCACTTGAAGAGAGCACTGATTTTTTCAGATTCCAAGAACATAGAAAAAGATGCCTTCCCCCAATATTACAGGGTAAGAACCCGACATCTCTAGAGGTGTAGAAAATGAAAGTCAAAGGCTCCAAGGATTCCGCTCCGGATAAAAAAGAAAACCAGGAAAAGAGAGAGCGGAATAAATACCTGAAACAAGAAACAAAGACTCCCATTCCTCCAAAGAAGCCGAACTCGGTGGCTACTCTGGGGAAATCATCTAAGCAGATCGGAAATCCCATCGCCTCTGTTATCCCCTTGCAGTCTACGAAGGGGACCCCCGACGCAGGTTGGATATTCGACGAGGAGTTGACACCCATAACTATGGAAGAGCTTCCTCCAAATGAATTTTTCTTCGATAAGAAGAGAAAGGCTATTGTCAAACAATAACACTATCTAGAAGCAGGCACAGTAGCCAGGAAATTCAAAATATTAGCTGATGGGAGAGCTATGAAAAAGGAGGAGTTTGCAACACAAATAACAGGGACATTGGGAGCTTTTGCTTCGGAAAACCAATATTCAATTGGGTCCTTAAAGGATCAGTTGAAGAAAAAAAATTTCTTGATCAAAACATTAGAGACTAAACTAGACACATCAGAGATAACTGCCAAAGGTTAGGAAAATATGGGTGTAGAGAGAGCTAGAGTAACTAATCAAAGGGAGATCGAGTAGCTCAAAGCCAATCTCAAGCAGGAACAACTGATGGCTCAGACCAGTAAACTACAGATAGATCAGCAAGGGGAACTGATAGGGCATCTACAGGCCAATTTAGACCTCACCGAGAGCCAGGTAATCAATATCAGGATATTTCAATCCCAAGCTATAGAAATTCGGAGCAGAATTTTTGCAGCCCAATGAATTTTACTTGCTAAGGTAGAGACTATTCAGAACAACTGCCTACTTATTGATCAAGTATTGGAAAACCTATCTCTCAGAGAAAAAAATGCTGGGGCGACTCGGGTTGCATTCCAAGAGGCTGTTATAGCCATGACAAAAAGGGAAATGGGAAATAGTTCCAGGTTTTCCATCCCAGAACAGACCTGAGGGAAACCTATACCGATCATGCGAGAGGGCAGGTTTCCGGTACCAAATAAAGACAGAGGTAATGAAATGAAACGATTAATCTCCTTCTTGTTGTAACCGAAGATGTTGGAACGATTGAGATTCCAGCATATGTAAATTTGTATAAATATACAATTTGAAGAAAGAACCAGGGCTAGACCTTTTTGGTCGATTGTAATAGAGGCTTTCTCCTATTGAAAATTAATGCGAAGAAAATCCCAAGATTCCCAATTCTGTCAAGACTGTGTTATGGTTTTTATTTTCTCTGTCACTTTGTTTCCAATTCCATTTCATACATATAAAAAAACTGAAGAATGTTTAACCACGATTTAGTACAACTACTACTGTGGTGATAAATGATTTGGGTTTTCTAGTCATTTACAGTTTTTCCTTTGTATCGGTTATCAACAGGTACATGACCTATAATTTGTTTAGATTGCTATATACATTTTGTACTTCATCATCTTTTTTCTTTCTATTTTCTTCTTCTGTTTACAGGGTGAGATTCTCCCTTGATATGAGACTCACATTATAGACAGCTTAATGTTTTTCTTGCATTTACATACACCTTTAATTTGAAATAGCTCAGTTACGGAAAAGGGCCTTGGGTTTGCATTTCTATCTTTGATATCGGTATAAAGTTCTCTTTCATACGATCATAATCGAGACAACATTAAAACTTTAAACCTTTACATTATTTTTCACTATTCCTCTATGACTGTCCCTGTGACAAGACAACCCAATATTGAACCGGGTTTGTCAGACCAAACACATATCGCCCTGAACCTTTTCGGTACTATTCTTAAAACAACCACTACCCAGGTATAATTTGAACGTTCGTGGGCCGCTATCGAATGCGATATAAATATCCAGGAACAGTTGGAAGCTAGACAACGACAACCTGGAAATCAACCCTAGCTTCCTTCCCCGAAGGTTGATGCTTTCCCTTCCCTTATCCCCTACTCACTTTCGAATGCCTAGACACTGTACCGTCTAAGCCTTGGGTACAGACTTTGGAACAACACCAACCAGATGACCCAAGTATTCTACTTCTGAGGCACCAAAAGCACATTTAGACTGTTTCAGGAAACGTTGGTGCTGAGAGAGTAGATGGAGAACTCGATCCATGTGAGAAATATGGTATGTCCATGTTTTTCTATAGATAAGGATATCATCAAAGAAAACTAAGACAAAATGATGGAGAAAAGGATGAAATACATGATTCATGAGGCTTTGGAAGGTGGAGGGGGAAGTACACAAGCCAAAGGGCATGAACAAAAACTCATAGTGGCCCTCATGAGTTCTAAAGGCAGTCTTGGGAATTCCTACCTCTTTCATACGTATCTGGTGGTAGCCTGAAAGAAGATCAAGTTTAGTAAAGAATTGGGCACCACTCAATTCATCCAGGAGGTCATCAATGAAAGGAATGGGAAATTTGTCTTTAATGGAAAGTTTGTTGAGGGCATGAAAGTCGGGACACATTCACCAAGAACCTTCTTTCTTCAGGACCATGACCACATGAGAAGAGTAGGGGATCGTACTAGGGTGGATAACACCCACATTAAGGAATTCCTAGACCATTTTCTCAATTTCATTTTTTTGGGAAAAGGGGTGATGATACAAATAGATATTAGGAGGAAGGATTCCGGGTACAAGGGGAATGGAATGATCATGAAAAACACAGGAAGGAGGCTGTCCTTGGGGAGTGGAAAATACCACTTGATGTTTAGAAAGGATGGCTTGGAGGTCTTGTGGCACTGCGGGTGTATCTATTGCTTGTATGGAATGGAGTTGAGAAATAACACCGGAATGACCTTTTTTGAGCATCTTTTCCATGCGATGGGAGTTAATGATCTTAGGTGACCCAATGGTGATGCCTATATTGGTGGCCCTCCTAGTCAAATTGCATGGTTAAATCCTTAAAATCCATGAGAATGGGACCCAAAGTCCTTAGCCAATATGCACCCAACACAATGTCACAACCGCCCATGTCGATAACAAACATATGAGATTTCAGGTGGTAGTCACCAATTTGGAGACACACATTTTCACAATGCCCTCCACATTTCATTGAGCCACCATTGGCAATCATGATTTGGAAATTATTGACAACATGGATGTAGCAATGAGCTTCTTGGGCAATGCGGTGATGAATAAAATTATGGGTGCTTCCACTATCAACCAGAATGATGACCTTTCGATGCTTGATGTAACTGATTAGCTTGAGGGTTTGATGAGCGGAGAAGCCAGTGAGAGAATTGAGGGAAATGACCGGTTCTACTTCGGGAGGGTCTGAGGGAGGGGTTATGTCAGTGGTTTCAGGTGACTCAAACATAAGGGGAGTTTCCACATCCTCTTCCAAAATATCCTCGGAGATGGCCATAAAAATATTTTGTTCCTTACAATTGTGGCCCAGGAAATATTTGTCATCACAATTATAACAAAGGCCTTTAAGTTGGCGTTCAACCATTTTAGCCCTGGTCAATTTTTGGATCTTTAGTGGAGCGGAGGGAGTAGTGGGATTTAATGGTTTAGGGCAAGGGATAAAGGAGGGTTTTCATTTTTGAGAAGATACAACCTGTTGTGCTTCTTTATCTCTTTTAGTAGCCTCCAACCAACTCTGAGGCCGAGCCATGAGGACATGGGCCCGAATATCATCCTTGAGGCCACTGATAAAACACTCTCGGAAAAAGGCATCAGACATGCCCTCTATCCGAAAATCCAGGCACTCAAAGGAAACTATAAAGTCTTCCACTGTTCCTGATCATTTCAACTTTATCAAATGGCCCAAATGGTTGATGTCAGTGTCAAAGCGTTCATAAAGCTCTGCAACAAAGTGTGTCAAAGAAATATACCCTTGACGAGAAGTTTTTCTCCATTGCCACCATTGCCAACATTCTTGATCTAGATGGAGAACACCATACCGAAGTTTGGCTAAGTCATCTGTAATTCTATATAAAGAGAAATAATGTTCCATTTGGGTTACCCAACCAGTGGGGTTCGAGCCATCAAATTTGGTCACATCCATTTGTGGAAGGCATAGGTCACGTTGAAAGTGATGGTGTTGAAAGTTATGGGAATGAGAGGAATGATCACCTTCAGTATTTGGGGGTGAGTTAGAGGAAGGGTTATATGTAGGGATATGAAGCTTGGTGCAGAGTGATGAAAAGACAGATTCAAGCTGGGTGGTCAGGTCTTGTTTGATTTCCTCTATTGAGGACTGCATGGTTGTATTGATGGCGACAACATTGGCACTGAGTTGTTTCACTTCTTGTTGGGTCTTGGTGAGACTAGATTGTAAGGTATTGAAATGAGCTTCAAAGTCTTGGCTACAGGTATGGGCCATGAGGATGAGGGAACCAAAAAGGGGCAGGTGGGGTAATTTTTTTTTTTTTTTTGCGAAAAATTATATGTATGAATGTGATAAGGGTGAAGATATGAATCCAATGGAATAGGTCTCAAATAATGGTGAAAAAATTTCTAGACTTTTTTTTTTTACACCTGCGGAGTTATACTCCAGTTTGAAGAATACTTCAGTGATGAAATGCCCAAATTCTTAACCAGGAAGAAATGTGTAGTTACTTGGCAACCCAAATACAACTGCGCGGCAATATATCTTGTCTGTTTTGATTTGTTTATGTTGCTGTCCCCAAGGGTTAGGTATTCAAGGGTTCTACAGAAAAGGGTTTTCCCTGTGCTATAGCTCTCTGATATACGTGTGGGTTCCAACAGTAGTACTCGGCCCAATATATCAGGGCACTAACTAAGGAGGATAGATTGTACCCTTAGCCATACTACCCGAATACCTAAGTACTAGATAGTATCTTTCCGAGTGCTATTCTTGGTGGTACTATAATAGTCAGGCGGTCGATCAGTTTATCTAAAGAGGGCTTCAGGAAATCTAGGCTGATCCATACACAGGTGTTGTCTGATTCACTACCACTCGAAGGGGTACCAATAGGGGTTACAAGGGTGACCAACAGATGTGCGCTTAAGAACCACTTGTATTTCCTGCATGTTTGAATCCCTCAATCATGGGTTTATGCACGTAACGACATATCTCTATGGCTTAAAGACGTCAGAATATGTCTCTACCCTGAAAAAAAAAATTACCCACAATTTCTGCCAAGGAAAGTGCTCTGATACCACTTGTAATATACCAGATATAAAAAGTATGCAGAATAGAAATAAAATGTTAGAAATGGCAGAATAACAACAATATAACCAGAACAATCAACATAATAACACTGAAATGATATAAGAATAACAACATAAATAACACTTTGATTCTGAGAGCAATGTTCACGATCCTCTTCGAGGGGGCAACCTCCAATCGAGCAAATCTCTATTACAATAATCCCAAATCTAGGGTTCTCATACCCTCGACTCCTATTTATACTAAATATGTCTATCAAAAGAAGCATCTAGAGGAAGATCCTTCTAGAAGTGGAAGCTTCTATTAGGTCTTCTTACATTTGACTTATTCTATTTTATTGCAAGGCCTTATTAATGTTGACCTTTATTACATCTGAATATATTGTTCTACCTATGTGCGGGTTAGGACCCTTACAGAAACTCATTGCTCTTCAAATTCTATCATTCATGTAGGAGGTCATTTTTATGCTAAAACCACTGCCTTCAAGATTATTAGAAAAGGATACTATTGGCCTTCAATTTTTCGTGACTCTTATGTGTTTTCGAGATCTTTGACAAGTGCCAAAAATTTGCTGGGAAAGAACGCCTTTCAACCATGCCATTACAACCTGTCCTTACAGACTTTCCTTTTTCAAAGTGGGGATTGGATTTCATTTGTCCTATTAATCCTCCATCTTCAGTTGGACAAGTTTTTATTTTGACCGCCACAAACTATTTTACAAAATGGGCTGAAGTTGTCCCAGTTAAGCATTCAACAGATGAACAAGTAATTTCTTTAAGCATTCAACAGATGAACAGGTAATTTCTTTCCTTGAGAATAATATTTTTTCCATATTTGGTCTTCCATTACAAATTATTACAGACAATGGTGCTGCTTTCATTTCTGCTAAGCTGACCCTATTTGTAGCTAAGTCGGGGGCTAAACATTTCACCTCATCAGCTTATTATCCCTAAGGAAATGGGCAAGCTGAGTCTACCAACAAAAATCTGGTAAGAATCATCAAAAGGCTCATCGAATATAAGCCTCGTCAATAGCACACTCTCCTAACTTACGCCCTTTGGGAAGATTAAACTACCGCCAAGGTAAGCATTGGTTTCACCCCCTTTCAGTTTGTCTATGGCCAAGAAGCCCTATTTCCTACTGAGATGGAACTTTCTTTCTGAAGGCTGATGCTGCAAATCGAAGAATTAAAATCTTCTGATATTTCACAAAGGATAAATGCACTCCTAGCTTTGGAAGAGCAAATGATGTTTGCTTTGGATAATATTAAAAGGAGACAACAAACTGTTAAGAACTATTTCAACAAGAGTTTCAAGACTGTCAAGTTCAAAGTCAATGAAAACGTATTGCTATGGGATTCAACTCACGTTGATAGGGGAAGACATTCAAAATTTCAAAAATTATGGTTGGGTCCTTTCAAGATCTATTTTGTCTTAGGTACCAACTCTTACATTCTAAAATATTTACAGGAGCGATTGTTTTCCTACAACACTAACGGTTCTCATTTGAAGCATTATGTGGAATCAACTTGAAAAGTTCTAATGCTATTTGGGTTCTCTGTAGATTAGTAGTTTAGCTCTGCTTTCAGTTCTCTGCTATTTTTATTTTTTTCTTTATAGTAGTGTGATTTATGCTTTCCGTTTTAAACATTTCCTACTGCTTTTACATTCCTATCATTTTATTTCTGCTGTTTTATTTTTTTTGCAACTTTTTTGTTAGGATTTTTATTGCTTTGTCATATTTTTAATTAATTTTGGTCGAGAATAAGATGCTGGATCAGTTCTGCCACACTAACACTCCTGCAAGATATTGTTAGTCAATAACAATCAAGCTTACACATATATTACGATGTTTCCCCTGAAGACATACTTGAATTTGTTATCTTCTTTCACTGTTGTCTTATAAAGAGATTGGCTATCTCCCGCTTTTTCTTTTCATTTCTTCATCCATTTGAGAAATACAAGAGAAGGTCCATTAATTTTTCTTCTTGGAGTAAAGAGAAGATTCTGGTTGAATGATTATGCATACAGGCATAAACCCCCTTCATAATTAAAACTTTTCATGAGTTATTCCCAAATTCCCAGTAATTTTTCCATTAAATCCACTCACCTCCCTCTATTGTATAATCTTCCTAGTTATATCTTCTTGACTTGTTGTTCTTGGTCTGCGAAACCATGAGTTTTGAGTTCTGAATCTATTGAAAACAAATTTCCCCATGGACTCGCTAAAGCCTATTGTTATAAGCTAACAAGATATATAATACTAGTAGGTGGGACCCCCTTGTAGGTTGGGAGATCAGATTTGGTTCTTATTTCATGTTTATGTTGTTGTTCAACACTGTTGACAAATATTTAATAGACAGCGAGCTTGTCAATGATGGCAAGTACAACAATGAAGATGGCATGAGTACAGGAAGTTTGTAATCGACAGGCAAACAAAAGATAAGTTCAGAGAGGTCGAATGATCGAAGGCAGCGAATGATCGAAGGCAACACAACATTGATCAAGTAATTGAAGAATCTCTGATCATTGAAGAGGAGGACAGATCTCAGTCGTCAGATCCAAGCGCAGGATCCGACCATCGTTGGATCAAGAAGAACCCGCACGTCCTTTAAGGTACAAGGAGAAGCGGGCGTAATCGCGATATGAAAAATCGTGACTTAATCTGAGCCGTCAGATCAAGGTTTGATCTAGACTGTTGTTTCCAGCCCATGTTAGAGTTTTGGGGATCAAGAGTTGGAGATGTCAAAGTTTCTTAACATAAGGAATCCCGATATCGTGACATGAGAAATCACGATTTAATCTGAGCCGTCAGATTAAGGTTGAATCTGGACCGTTGATTCCAGTCCATGTCGGAGTTTCGAGGATCGTGTGTTGGAGATGTCAAATAAACAATGCAACAAGAATGCCGATTTCACGATATGAGAAATTGTGATTCAATCGCAGCCGTTGAATCAAGCTCAGATCTGGACCGTTGATCTAACTCCATATCGAAGTTTTGGGGATCGCAACATGGAGAGGAAAGAAAACAATGCAACAAGAATGTCGAAATCGCGATATGAGAAATCGAGAAATGGTCTGAGCCATCAGATCAAGTGTTGATCAGGATCGTTGATCCCATGCCATTTCAGGGTTTCGGGGATCGTAACTTGGAGAGTCGAGATGCCTCATCTCCATACTCACGAAATGAGAAATTGTGAGAGCGCCTTATGCATAAGGCTGTGGTCATAGCCCTTGGTTACGAGAAGGGAAGGAGTCAGTCCAGATAAGCTCCATTTCGGGGCTTCAGAGATCGCGACTTGGAGAGTCGAGATGCCTCATCTCCAGACTCACGAAACGTGAATTCGCGAAAATCACTTTAATCATAGGCTCTTGGTTATGACCATAGTCATATGAGGGAAGGAGCTAGTGCAGAAAAGTTCTGTATCGGAACTTTGGAGATCGCGAAATAAAGTGTCGAGACACTGAGCACAGAATTTCCGAATGCCGAAATGCCGAAATCCGATTTAAAGGCAATATCAATAAAGTTCATAAAACGACGCAGATAAATGGGAATATGATCGAAGGGTTACTGTTCTCTCTCACAGTTAACTTTTCAGTTACAAATCTGTTAGTGAAACAGACTCATGATTGCCAAACAATTGGCGTTTCAGTTGCTGAGACAGTTATCTTCCTTTTTCCGAAGGAGATGGGAAGTTGAACCGCCGTGATTATGTATAAAATAAAATGAGACAGACAGCGTGGGGAAGGCCATTCTGTATGAAAAATGAATGAAACTGTAAGAAAGGGAAAATTATAGAATGTGCAGAGTGAGATGGAAAAGATGCACAGCGTGAGATGAAACTCAAAGAAGAGTAAAAGATGATGAAGAGAAGTTGAAACAAAGAATAATGACATAACGAGTTAATGTAGAGTAGACCTGCTGAACAGACAGAGGAAAAAAAGAACATAAGAACAGTTTGTAGAAGACCAGTTTTTCAGAACAAGGAAAGATTGGTAAGAATTGATTTATCTGCATAGTTGACTGCTTATTTATTCATTTAATATTTTAGGGAGGTTGGGAGGTGCTCAGGAGGATTGTTGTCCTCAGTGGTTCAAGTGGGAGCTTGAATACAAGAAGTTGTAGCTTCCATATGGTTGCATCCAGAGAAACCAGGGTGGCAGGGTGGTGCAAGGGAGAACAAGTGTTCTCTGTTATACAGGTTGGAGCCTGTATAACTGGAAGTTGGTGGTTCCATCCAGTTGGTGCTGGAACACATAGGGAGTTGGTGCTTCCTTCTAGTGGGTGCTAGAAAAACCAAAGAGTTGGTGCTCTCAAACAAGTTGCAGCTTGTAAAACAGAGGTAGTAGCCTCACATTGAGTTGGTGCTCAATTAAAGATGATGTACAGAACTTAAAAGACTGCCTATCATTTCGAAGAAGAAGAGGTTTTCTCCCTTTATGG
>SNQJ01S0029702.1:139400-163978 GCA_010110895.2 Picea sitchensis | reverse complement strand
ATATAGGAGACTAGGAGGTATAATTACAACTAATGTCCTAAAGCCGACATAAATAAAATAACATTACTAATATAATATGCCCCAATTAAGGGGTAATGAGCCAACATTAGGGCTTAACATTTTCTGCGCGCGGGATGAAGTGGACATTTACAGACGAGAAAAATCTTTCCATTAGATCCCAGGCACAATTTTTGTATGATCTTAATCTTGGGTGCTTGGCCTGGTATTGTCGATTTATCTGTTTGACTATCAACTCCGCATCTCCATATACTTCTAGGTTTTTTATGTTTAGCTTCCTGGCAGCCTCCAATCCTAGGACTAAGGCTTTGTATTCACATACGTTGTTAGTATAATCTATATCCCATTGAAGTCTGTAAGAAAAGGGGACAACAAATTTTTCTTCGGGTGCCACAAAAAGCACTCTCGCACCAGCTCCTTCGCATGACAGGGCACCATCAAAAAAAAAATTCCAGATCCCGGTGCTACACATATCTTTGGTCATGTTTCCTAACTCTTCCTGATCTATACAATTTTCCTCTGTGCAACTATCTAAACCATCATCAAAGGATAAGATACAATTTCCTAAATCTTGATCTACAATATAAATAGGGAAATGCAGTGAGATATGCACCTTTGTTCTTGCCACTTTAAGGTGCATATCTCACTGCCACCTCCTCCTCCAAAATCACCCCCACCTCATCCTCCGAAAACCCCTCCACCTCCGACGGCTTCCATCGGTATTAGTGGATAATGAAATGGTGTGTTGTACAGAGGATTCTGGAACACTAAAAGTGGATCTTTAGCTTCTTTGAGAGACGAGAAGACCAAAGATGGGTGATAAGGGACGTGAGTACCTGGTTCTTCGGATCTGTAAGAGATATAATCCGGGGAACCCACTAGTTTAGAGTCTGAGTATACGGTATACTCTTCGAGATTTGGCGAGGTATCGATTATTGATAAGTCTACGGCAGGGTTATCAACTTTACATACGTCAGAGATTAGTAGAATAACTTTGTTTTTAACTTCCTGGAGATCTATTGTTGGGTTGATGACTTTGGGGAGAGGATTGTGAGAAGTCGAAGCTTCATGAGAATTCTTTGCTTTGGGTTGGGTGTGCTTCAGCTGGTATACTGCAGGGGTTGGCTTAAGAGAGCCTCTTGCCTTTAAAATCTTCTCAGGATCAGTAATGGGTGTGGTCTGTTTACCATCTGGTTTTTTCTTGGTATTCCTTCGACGGGATGCGAGCTTATTATTTGTGGAGTTTCCAAGTGAAAGATTAGAAAGCCTTTAGAAGGTGCTCACTCTTTGTTCACTATCAAAGGGTGAAACTTTTAATGAAATTTGTTGTTTTCCCAGGGAAAAAGGTTTCGTAACTTCAGTCCCCGACAATGGTGCCAAAAAGATGTTGTTCCAGAGTCTGTACCCAAGGCTTAGAAGGTACAGTGTCTAGGCATCCGAAAGTGAGTAGGGGATAAGGGAAGGGAAAGCATCAACCTTCGGGGAAGGAAGATAGGGTTGATTTCCAGGTTGTCGTTGTCTAGCTTCCAACTGTTCCTGGATATTTATATCCCATTCGATAGCGGCCCACGAACGTTCAAGTTCTACCTGGGTAGTGGTTGTTTTAAGAATAGTAATGAAAAGGTTCAGGGCGATATGTGTTTGGTCTGACAAACCCGGTTCAATATTAGGTTGTCTTGTCATAGGGACAGTCATAGAGGAACAGTGAAAAATAATGTAAAGGTTTAAAGTTTTAATGTTGTCTCAATTATGATCGTATGAAAGAGAACTTTATACCGATATCAAATATAGAAATTCAAACCCAAGGCCCTTTTCTGTAACTGAGCTATTTCAAATTAAAGGTGTATGTAAATGTAAGAAAAACATTAAGGTGTATAATGTGAGGCTCCTATCAAGGGAGAATATCACCCTGTAAACAGAAGAAGAAAATAGAAAGAAAAAAGATGATGAAGTACAAAATGTATATAGCAATCTAAACAAATTACAGGTCTTGTACCTGTTAATAACTGATACAGAGGAAAATCTATAAATGACTAGAAAACCCAAATCATTTATCACCACAATAGTAGTTGTACTAAATCGTGGTTAAACATTCATCTTCTTTTTTATATGTATGAAATGGAATTGGAAACAAAGTGACAAAGAAAATAAAAACCATAACACAGTCTTGACGGAATTGGGAATCTCCATATTTTCTTTGTATTAATTTTCAATAGGAGAAAGCCTCTATTACAATCGACCAAAAAGGTCTAGCCCTGGTTCTTTCTTCAAATTGTATATTTATACAAATTTACATATGTTGGAATATCAATCGCTCTAGGATCTTTGGTTACAACAAGAAGGAGAATAATCATTTCATTTCATTACCTCTGTCTTTATTTGGTATCGAAAACCTGTCCTCTCGCATGCTCAGTACAGGTGACACATTTTTCCACCAGTTGAGATATCAACTTGGAAGGTTCTGCTTGATAATTAGCCTCAAAATTATAACAATATTTCACTAATTGTGGCAACCTTTCTTCCACCTGTTGGTCTTAGGCGCCGATAGCGCATAATTGTACACTTGGTTTAATTAACCATTTATCTATTTGGGCTATGTCTGTCTGGGTTATTTGTGACACTTCGACCAAATCTCTTTCTTCGTTCTCATTTATATCGAGCAGGAGATTAGCTATATTCATTCGGCCCAGTGTCTCAGCACTGCTTTCGCTATCGAGACCCAACTGACTTCCGTCTATAGAATCGAAAGTCTCTTCATAGGATTTTCTTAACTTCTTAGCTTTATGTCTCCCTTCTGATATGATATGCTCCCATTATTTCAGCAAAATGTTACCTCGGGTTTGTTCTGGGATGGAAAACCTGGAACTATTTCCCGTTTCCCTTCTTATCGTGGCTATAACAACCTCTTGGAATGCAACCCGAGCCGCCCCAACATCTTTTTCTCTTAGAGATAGGTTTTCCAATACTTGATCAATAAGTAGGCAGTTGTTTCGAATAGTCTCTACCTTAGCAAGCAAACTTCATTAGGCTGCAAAAATTCTGCTCTGAATTTCTATAGCTTGGGATTGAAATATCTCGATATTGATTACCTGGATCTCAGTGAGGTCTAATTTGGGCTATAGCTACCCTATCAGTTCCCATTGTTGATCTATCTGTAGTTTACTAGTCTGAGCCATCAGTTGTGCCTGTTCGAGATCATCTTTGAGCTGCTCGATCTCCCTTTGATCAGTTACTCTAGCTCGCTCTACACCCATATTCGCCTAATCTTTGGCAGTTGTCTCTGTTGTGGCTAGTTTAGCCTCTAATGTTTTGATCAAGCGATTTTTTTGCTTCAACTGATCCTTTAAGGACCCGACTGAATATTGGTTTGTTGATGAAAAAGCTCCCAATGTCCCTGCTATTTGTGTTGCAAACTCCTCCTTTTTCATAGCTCTCCCATCAACTAATATTTTGAATTTCTTGGTTGTTGTGTCTGCTTCTAGATAGTGTTCTTGTTTGAAAACAACCTTTCTCTTCTTATCGAAGAAAAATTCATTTGGAGGAATCTCTTCCATAGTTATGGGTGTTAACTCCTCGCCAAATATCCAACATGCGTCGGGGGTCCCCTTCGTAGACTGAAAGGGGGTAACATAGGCGATGGGATTTCCGATCTGCTTAGATTATTTCCTCGGAGTAGCCATCGAGGTTGGCTTCTTTGGAGGAATGGGAGTCTTTGTTTCTTGTTTTGGGTATTTAGTCTACTCTCTCTTTTCCTGGTTTTCTTTTTGGTCGGGAGTGGAATCCTTGGAGCCTTCGGCTTTCATTTGCTGCACCTCTAGAGCTTTCGGGTTCTTACCCTGTAATACTGGGGGAAGGCAACTCCGTCTATGTTCTTGGAATCTGAAAAAATCACCACTCTCTTCGGGTAATAGGGCTTGTACCCGACTCAAAACTTCAGCATAAGACCTCATGCCTCGAAAAATATCATCATGAGGTGAATTCTCATGTTCAAATCTTTTCAGGCCACAACTAGCCATGTGATTACTCACGACCCTGTGTGGGTCGTGTTTCTTGAATTCAACATGAACCAATTTAATATCTTCTAAGGCCACGGCCTCGGCCTTTGCATGCCCGAAATCTAATAAAGAATAGGTGCTTAAATGAATGGGTAAAGGTGGCCATACCTTCTTCGAAAATCCGTTAAGCTCTTTGCTAATGCCACCGATCACGGTCTGCCTAGCGATTTTGCGACAAGCTAGCCTGTCAAGTATAAACAATGGTAGAGCATATCGAGGGACTGAAGCACCGAAAACTATGATATATGAAAACTCTACCTCTACATACCAGTCATCCACACTGTTTAAATTTTGCGTGATGCTATCTGAAATTCTAGGTGGTGGGTTGTCGAAAATGGTGACATGCATCGACACTAGTACCCAATTGAAGATTTCGTATACGAAATTTGTTGCCTTATTCTCCCAAAGCTTCAAATGGTAGACATGTATAGGGTCGATATCAGATGGAGTCCAGCTCCAGTTCATCAAGGGAAAAGGCGTCGTGAAACAAATGGCATCCATGATGTATGCGGACATGAAGAATGAGGTAGCCTTCCCATTTGCCTTCAACATCCAATATTCTATTATCTGATTGGATAGAATATCTGACAACAGCCTGGCCCAATCGAAATAACAACCTTCTGCGACTGTGTGAATCAGGGGTACCCACGAGAGGAAGAAATGTGTGGTGTCTTCCCTCCCATACAATCTGCAGGTCATCATCGCTATGTATTTGAATTGCGGTTCCAAGGAGGAGATGGAATAAACTCCGTTATTATCTGCCCTAAAATTCGCAGGGTGGGAGACCCAATCTTTGATTAAATCAGATAGGCTCTTGCCGTATTGCTCACATTATTTTTGTTTAAAACCCTCCATAAATTCGACATTGCATGTGAAGTTTGGCGCGGACGATAATTTGTACATCACCTGTAAATGTTTTGGTCTAAAGGTTCCAATAGTGACCTTCTTCTCGTTGATGATGGTTCTGGTCGAAATATCTACATGATCCAGCGCCCATCGGATCATATCATAGTAAGGAATAAGACGTGGCCTAGATGTTACTTTATGCATTTCTGCTTGGACTACGATCTTGTATTTGGTGACTAAGTCATCCTTTTCATTGTCGCTGGAATCGTCTGAATAGTTCACCAGTTCAGACTGTAGAACCTCCTAGACATATGACCAGGTCTTAACAGAATCAATGCTTCTGGGTGAAGTATCAAAAACATTATCCGAGCCTTTCCCAGAACTCTCGACGATTGCCTTGGATGCTTTTCGTGGGGCCATGGCAGAGGATTTTGACTTAGCTCTTCTGCAGTAAAAACGTGTATACATACATAAATTAGCCTGACGAAAAACCTCTTTTGCGCAAAATAGAAATGAAATTTGAAAATAGTGAGAGGCAGAACTCTATACTTCAAGTATTTAAAACCCCAGCATCCTTATGAACAGAATGGTCAAATCATTTTCTGGGAAGGATTTTAGTAGTAAAAGCACAATGTTTATCTGTCATTTAAAATGGTGCCAACATTTAAAATTATCCATAGACTGTGCGTGTTTAAAACTTGTATTAATGCATTGATTACTTTGGCTTAACTCTTTTAATTAGTATTTATTTAACTTTTAACTACCCCTTTTCGGCGTTTTCCGTATCGGGAGCTTTCATTCCTATCTTTCTACCTCTTAAAACCCGAATGTCGAACGCCGAAGTCACGAAATTCCGATAAGCTACAACTAGGGTTCGAAAGTAACTCAATTCTGACTCTAGCCCGGGTAACTTTTGAAAGGTTTCGCAACTTCGTACCTCAGGGCTTGTAAAATATGTAACTTATAACTCCTAAAGCGCGATATCCTGAGGTACCAAAAGCGCAAAGCTCATTTATTTGATTCAAAGGTGTTTTGAGAATATAACGACCATCATTGTTTCGCATGATGGGACTTCATATACTCCCACTCAAAATAAAAGGAAAAGTAAAAGCCAGGTTTCAATTTCAAAGAAAAAATAAAAATAAAAATAAAGTGACTGAAAAAGGTTGCTCCAACAATTGGCAAGGATGGCGTCATGGTGGATCCAAAAAAGATTGAAGCTATGCAATACTGGCCTCACCCAAAGACTCTCAAAATCTTGCGTGGATTTCTGGGCTTAAGAGGTTATTATCGCAAGTTTGTTAAGAATTATGGAAAGATTCCAGCACCTCTCACTGATCTCCTAAAAAAGAACTCGTTCACTTGGACTCCAACCGCTGCTCAAGCTTTTCAAGCCTTGAATATGGCCATGTGCACCACTCTAGTCCTATCCCTTCCTGATTTCACAAAGACCTTTGTCTTGGAATGTGATGCCTCAGTGAAAGGAATTGGTGTTGTCCTATGCAAGAGGGTCGGTCTTTGGCCTTTACTAGCAAGCAACTATCTAAAAGAAATATGGGAAATCAATCTATGAAAAGGAAATTTTAGCTACTCCACATGTTGTTGATCTATGGCGCCCTTATCTATTGGGGCAATGTTTCCAAATTAAGACAGACCATCAAAGCCTCGAGTATTTTCTGGAACAACACATTTCCTCCCCGAAGCAAAAAAAATGGGTGACTAAGCTCTTTGGATATGATTATGAGATCATTTACAAGAAAGGCAAAGACAATGTGGTGGTGGATGCACTTTCCTGAAAAATATGAAGATTAAGGATCCCTTTTTTCTCTTTCCTTCATTGTACCAGATTGGCTCCAATCCGTTCACCAGGAATGGCTACAAGATCCCAAAAGTTCGCATCTAATCCAACAATTGCAGTCCAATGCTCCATCTTCCACAGGGTACTCTTGGCTCCATGATGAGCTTCGATACAAAGGTCATTTTTATTTAAGTAAACAATCAAATCTTAAATCCGCGGTACTTTCTAAGCTTCATGCTACACCCACAACGGTGCACTCTGGGTTCACCAAAACCAATGACAGGGTCAAATGTTCTTTTTTCTGGGATGGTATGAAATAGGAAATTTCTTAATTTTGTCACTGAATGTGATGTGTTTCAACGCAACAAGGGAAAAATAGCCAAATCTCTGGGCACACTACAACGGCTTTCGATTCCACCTGCTATTTGGAAGGATATCTCTATGGATTTTATTACAGGCTTACCCAAATTGGCAAATAAATCTGTCATCATGGTGGTTGTTGATAGCCTTTCAAAGTATGCTCATTTATGCACTCTTCAACACCCGTTTACAGCATCCACGGTGGCTCAAATTTTCATGTATCAGGTCTTCAAGCTTCATGGCATGCCACACTCTATTGTTTATGATCGTGACCCAAATTTAACAAGAATTTTTTGGCAAGAACTATTCAAGCTACAAGGAACCCAATTGCATCTCAGCATAGCTTATCATCCCCAGACTGATGGTCAAACTGAAGTTGTCAACAAGTGTTTGGAAACATATTTGAGGTGTTTTGCCTTGGAAAAGAAAAATCAATGGGCTCAATGGTTACCCCTAGTTGAATGGTGGTACAACACTTCATACCATACATCTACACGCATAACTCCTTTTGAAGTGGTATATGGACAGAAGCTACCTTCAGTTTTCTCATACTTACCTGGTGTCTCGAAGGTCCAGGCAGTTGACCAAACACTTATAGTTTGAGAGGCTATTCTTCATACCCTCAAAGAGAATTTGGTCATGGCATAGAATCGCATGAAGCAACAAGCATATCAAGGTCACTCTGAACGTTAATTTGCAGAAGGGGATTGGGTGTTTCTTCAACCAACCTTACAAGAAAAATTCCCTCAAGGCCGAGCATTGTCAGAAGGTAGCGGCCAAATTTTATGGTCCTTATACCGTTCTCAAGCGTGTGGGACAAGTAGCCTATCAGTTATCTTTGCCCAGTCATTCGAAGCTACATCTTATTTTTCATGTTTCATGCTTAAAGAAGGAGATTGGAACTAAGTTCCAAATTCAAACCAACCTTCCCAAGTTAGCCGAAGAAGGATCCATTTGGCTATAGCCACACGCAGTTTTGGACCAGTGTGAGCATCACCTGCGTCAGAGAACCATCAAGGAAGTATGATTCCAGTGGAAAGATACAACTCCAACAGATGTCACTTGGGAACCAGCTACCATTCTGCAGCAATTTCCACATCTCAAGTCTTGAGGACAAGGTTGTTTTTAAGGGGGAGGACATGTTAGGTTCCTAACCCGCACATAGGTAAAATAATATATTCAGATGTAATAAAGGTCAATATTAATAAGGCCTTGCAATAAAATAGAATAAGTCTAATGTAAGAAGACTTAATAGAAGCTTTCGCTTCTAGAAGGATCTTCCTCTATATGCTTCTTTTGATAGACATATTTAGTATAAATAGGAGTCGAGGGTATGAGAACTCTATCTTGGAGATTATTGTAATATATCTTTTCTCGATTGGAGGTTTCCCACTCGAAGAGGCCCGTGAACATTTCTCTCAAAATCAAAGTGTTATTTATGTTGTTATTCTTATATCATTTCAGTGTTATTGTGGTGATTGTTCTGGTTATATTACTGTTATTCTGCCATTTCTAGAATTTTATTTCTGTTCTGCATACTTTAATATCTGGTATATTACAATTTCTTGCAATATTTTTTGTGCATCTTCGTTATTTATACAGCGAAGCAACACACCATCAGCAGACCTTTGAAACAAGAAGTCTCCTATAATGATGTATCTTGTGGATTCAAGATGGATCATTCTCCTCTGATGAGTGTCTAAATTGTCTGTACATATTTGGTTCTATAAGTAGTAAATTAAATTCTTGTACCAGGTATGTTCAGACATCGGGAGGATCTGGTTATCAATCTAAAAGAGAGTTGATAGGGAATTATCCTCTTCATCATTTTCTTCATTATTCTCAGCATGTTGAGCTAAGTGAAGGGCTAAGTCACGTCCCTTGATAGTGGTAGAAGTCATGATATTCAAATCATGCTCTTGGATCTTGGAAAGCCAATGTGCAAGCTTCCCTGAAAGATAAGTCTGTGAGAGAAAACACTTGACAGCAGGTAAAGGGACTTTTACCAACGTATGCTTCCCTAAGATGAAGTGGAGAAACTTCTCAACAGATTTAACAAGAGATAAAGCATGTTTCTCAATAAAAGAATATTTAAATTCATCATCAGACAAAATTTGACTATGTAAGCCATTGTTTTTTCATTCCCTTGGTCATCATTTTGCATGAGGACAGCAAAAACCGCTTCCTCTGTGGCATTAGTATATATTGTGAATTCCTTCTCAAAATTTGGCTTCACAAAGACCGGTGCGGAACTGAACTGATTGCTTTCTTAATCCCTTCAAAAGAATTTTTGACATCATCTGTCCAAGAAAAAAGAACAATCTTGCTTAATCATATTATGAATTGGTTTGACCATCATAGAAAAATATGGAACAAACCTACAAACAAAGTTAATAACCCCCATAAAAGCTTGAGCCTCCTTCTTGGAAGTGGGAGCGGGAAAATTAAGGATAGTAGCCATCCTTTCAGGATCAATGTTTATTCCTGAATTGGAGATAATATGTCCAAGGATCTTTCCCTCAGTAACGCCTAAAATGGACTTGGAAGGATTTAGAGAAATTCCAAATTTCCTACATCGCATGAGAACTTTTCTCAAGTGACCAAAATGATTTGATTGGATTTTAGAGTATATTGTTAATTCATCTAAATGACCTTACCGATCAAATCATCAAAAGCTATTTTCATAGCTCTTTGAAAGGTGGCACCTGCATTAGATAATCTAAAAGGAATGCATTCATAAGAAAAGGTACCCCAACGAGTAATAAATGTGGTTTTATATTTATCTTCCCTTTTTACCTTGATTTGATTGTAACCGGAAAAATCGTCAAGTAAGGACATCATTTGTGACCCTGCAACTTGCTGCAAAATCATTTCCATGTTAGGGAGAGGGAAGTGATATTTTATACTAGCTTGATTTAATGCACAAAAAATCAACGCATAATCTTATCTGACCAGTTGTTTCCCAAACAGGAACCAAATTTGAAACCTATTAAGAATACTTGACTGAAAAGATGATTCCAGCCTTCAAGATTTTTTCCAACTCCTTTCAAATTGTTGCTTCTAGCGCAGGGCTAATAGGTCTTTGTTTTTTCCTAACTAGTTTTATGCCTTCCTTAATGGGGATGGAATGATGTATAAGACTAGGATCAAAACCACAAAGATCCTCATAAGACCAAGCAAAAGCATATTGAAATTCACCAAGTAGCTTGGCAAACTTCATTTTCTCTTCATCTGAACATTTGGCACCTATTTTAACATTGTTTGGAGTTTTGGGTGTCCCAATGTTCAAGGAGATGGTTTCACACACCTTCCTTTTCGACTCCTCTTCTTTTTGTTTCTCCTTGTTGTCTACGTCACTCGAATAATATGAACTCTCTAGAGGAGTCAAGCCTTTAGGAATCTTGTTATATTCTATGGATATAATTTCCTTAGGCTTAAAAGGTTCATTTTGAATGAAAGCACAAATTCTCTCATCGTTGGGGAAAACCTGCCAAGATTATATATTGTCAAGGATATGTGGATGATATAGAGATTGAAAGGTACAATCAGGTCTGTGTGGAAGAATATGTCGATTAGGGGAGACTGCAAAAACAGCTAATTGATCGGCCATTGAGTTTAACTCCCTCTTAACATTAGTGATTTTGAAAGATAAAAGGTTCGAGATAAGCGCCCAAATATTTTGGGTGTATCATTTCATCAACTTGTTGCTAGGAGAGTAAATTTTACATACAATATTCACAACAAGCTCGGAATCCCCAAAAACTGAAAGGTGGCCAAAGCCAATATTATAGGTGTTCTCAATTCCCAATAACAAAGCTTTGAATTTGGTGACATTGTGTGGGCAAGCGAACTCCAACCTAAAAGTAAAGTTATGGATTTTTCCTACAGAAGAAATCAAGATAATGTTAGCTTTGTTACCTTCATTAGAGCATGAACCATCAAAGTGCATGTGCCACATACCATCATCTAAATAATTTTTTTCCAAGGGAATGTTATCCTCCTCAACAAAGATGGAATACACTCCTAAGTTGTCTTCGATATAGTTTACATTAGGTTGTGGGACACTCTCTATGTAAGGTGATATCCTCCCCTCTCTAAGGACTATAATGTTTTTTTTTTTTCGTTCCGAGGAATGGATAAATGTGTTCCATCGAGTGAGAGGTATCCACCCATTAAGGCTTGCCAATATCTTCCCAAGATGATTGAGTAACTGCTTACTGGCATATCAATTACCTGAATATTAAGGGTTGTCCTTATTTCAGGATGAGTGCATAAAACTAAGGTCACATCGTTAATCTCGCCTATGGTTGCTTGTTGTAGACTATTATAGGAGAGCATGCTTCTATGATTTTAATTTTTACAAGACAAGTCCAGATCTTCCATAATAATCTTTGACGTCTCACTTGGGCCCGAACCGCCATCAATGAGGCAACAATGGGAAATTTTATCCATAATCTTTATAGAAATATAAAAAGGGGTTTTTTTTACAGTGTATCTAAAGTTATATACACCTACTTTATTTACAAACGGATCCTCTTTGTTTACCTCTTCAGAGAGGTTGGCTACAATGGAAGATTTTCCTTCCATGAATTGTTTCATATGCCTCTGTTGCTCAAGGGCGACAACCATGTACATAAGGGTTTCATATTCTCTGATGTTGGCCAACTGATTTAAGATATTTTATTTTGAAGAGGGGAGAGGGGGAGTAATTCCTTGACTCTCAGGAACCTTAGGAACCTGAACAGTAGCAGAGGGTGAGGATGAGCTCGGGCTAGAAGAATTGTGGGGAGGATCAAATTTCTATTGGGAGCATAGGCTTTGTTCCTAGTATTGATGATCATGACATATTTTGGCTCTACGAAATCTAGGACAACAATGGTATTTTCAGGTCTTTTACCAAATATCTTATCTATGGAACTCTTTCTTACTTCACATGTGGCTTCCTCATTGTGTTCCTCACAGAATTTACACCAACTTTGAGGCAAGATAGCTTTAGGCTGAAAATTATTTTCAAATGGATTTCTAGAGGGGGGTGTTGAAGAGGATGAAGCTCCAGGGGTGAAAGGGGAGATAGTTTCATTTCGTTCAAATGGTATCATATGATTATTCATGTCTTGTACTAGTTATAAGAGGGAGGACATGTATGTATGTTTAACCGACTCTCCCTGAGGAAGACTCGTTCTTTCAAGTTGTTCTTCATACTCTGAACAAGTATGTAGAGCAGAACCGAGATTATCAATGGTTTTTTCCTCAAGCCTATGATGGTACGGGGAAGGTAATGCATTGTAGTAATGCATGAAAGAAGCTTGGTTCTGAGTTCAAATGAGTTCAAGGATTTGATTGTATAACTTAGTGAAACGCAATTTGAAGACTTCATGGTATCACCATCCTTATAGGTAATGTTATTATATTCTTGTAACTTCTTGGTTGGGCTTTTAGATTTCCCATAAGTAGATCTGAACCAATATATTAACTCCTCCCAAGTAGACAAAATCTTAGGAGGAAGGTCAAAAAATCGGCAACAACCTTTCCTTCCAAGGAATTGACGAATAAGTGCATGCAAGTTATATTGTCATTGGATCCTATGTTATGACAAGCATTAGAAAACGCCACCAGGTGTTCACTTGTAGTGACAATGTTATTTCTTGAAAACCTAGGAAGATGTTCTTTGAATTTAGGAAGTGGACAAGTAGCAAGTGTTAGGTTAAGAGGAGAGGACACATGCCACAATGTGGTTGTGGAATCTTCTTCAAACTGAAAAAGCCCATACTTTTTAATGACTTTGGTGGGATTTGTGGTAGATTGGATAAGGATGTGGTGGCTATATAAGCTACCAACCACTGACGAACATGAATACTGAGAAGAGGAATCACTTCCAGTGCCACAAGAGCCACCACTAGATGCCATCTTGTGGGTGATAGATGAGGGAAAGAAAGACAAACTGGATGAATTAGACAAATTTCTCCTTAGAGAACTTTGTTGGGCAGATAACACAACATTCCTTCTTTCTATTTCAGCAATAGGATTAATTTCAAGTGATAAGCCTCTTCTTCTTCTAGAGACAGGAGAGTCTAAGGACATGAAAGAAAGGCCAAAATTGAAGGGACGGGAAGGCTATTGTTTATTTCTAGGTTGTCTATGTTTAGTTTCCCAACGTTCTTGGGCACTAATATCTCACTCAATTTTTTTCCCATGAATTATTAAGCTCATCACGGGTATTGACCGTGTATAAAACGGTGTTAAACAGATTCAAAGAAATGATGGTCTGATCTTGAAAACCGGGCTCAATATTGGGTTGCCTTGCAACAGGCACAATCATTAAGAAATAAAGCAGTCAAAGAATCAATATACGAAAAATAGATGTATCGATTAAAATTGAGTATAAAAATTAACCAGAGAGATATTGAAGATCTCCCCAGTATGGTCGCCAAATAAATGTTGAGGAAAATATATGAAATTATCTTACTCAAGCATTTTAAGATTCTACTTGGCTAAATAAAAATAGACAGGAATGTCACCCTATGTTTATAGCCATCAAAAATAATATCCTAACTCACAAGTATTGATTACAAGTTCTTAGGCTAGTCTTTTTATAAATAAAAGCTTGCTAGAAAATTCGTTATTTATATGATTTTATGAATATAACAATTGTTGAAATAAATGTAGATATAGAAGCAAAGACACCAAGATGATAATCAAGACAGATGAGACATAAATCAATCCTTTATTTCATTCCAATTCACCAAAGAGTCATTCTCTTTACAAAATTTCGTGAAGAAATTTCGGACCAAAGTCAAACTTAGACATCCCCAATGGAACATGCAAAAAGACCTCTGATGGAAAATCAAAAACTAAACTATAAAATTTGGATCAACTTGCCACATATTTTTGCCCACTCGACTCTACACAATAGCCTTTGTCAGTCATGAAAACTAATTCACAAACAGACAAGTCTACACAGACTATCAAAGATCGATCAACGCCTCTGAAAAACAAGTGTCTGAATGATGTAATTCATCCTTGAATCTTGTTGTCTACAATAAGACCCTACTATCATAAAAAATAATTAGGCTTGTGATAAATTAAGGAATGAATGAAAACTGAACTATCTCAACATAAACTCAAAAAGCAAACCTTAGTATGCTTCTCCTTTTATCCTCCATTTGTTCCTCCCTTTCCTTTTGTCTTTAAGCAAATTAGAATTGGTTGAAGTAGTTGAACCACTTCATTAGTTAAGTTAACTAAAACTCAACCATCTTTTTAGTTAGGGGGGGGAAGTAATAAATCATAATAAAGGTTTTAAATAAATAATAACTAGTAGGTGGGACCCCTTGTGACTCCCTTTATCTCTCAACAATCATAACATAACTAGTTAATTAAGACAAAACACCCCTCCTTGTGACTCCCATCATCACATTCATATTTGACAATTTATCTCAATGATATTTGCAATTATTTCCAAAATGTATTACCAACATATCCAAAAATCACGCAATATGAAAATCTGAAGTCAATTGTCATCAACAATAAATAAATAAAACTTAAAATCCATATTTTCCAGTCTATGAGGCAATCTTTCCCTTATTGTTGCTATCATATTTTAATCCTTCTTAACCTGCCTTAGGTTGTGTGGAGTCTTTAAGTCTCATATCACTGATCATATGAGAGAAATCGCCCCTCCAATGCATGCAGGAGGACACATATTTATCAGAATCATTTGAAGGTGTGGAAGGGGCAGTAGTGGCTTTCCCTTTGACAAGAGCATAGTGGGCTCAGTTTTCAGCCTTTTATTTGAATAGCTCATTCCTATATGCATAATTTATTAGAAAATAGTTCCCTTAACAACCATACATGACAACTCCTTCAAAATATGAAATAGACTTTGTCTCATCAACATATCAGAATCATGCAATCCAATCCATGCAAATTGTTTAACGGTTTTCAATGAGCAGGGGGTGAACAAAAGGTTCTGGGATATGCGAGGGGTTTGTATTGAATGAAACATGATAAAATGAGGGGAGAAAGAAACATGGTTACTGCTCAAAGACAACAAACAATCAACTGTAATGCAAACCAAATAAAACATTATCGTGATCCAACCAATAATTGTGATTTCAAACTGCATCAATATCGAATCATTATTAACTGTAATTAAATTTTAAGAACATGGAGTGAAAAATGAATGTGGGAAGGCGATGGGGTTGTAATTAGCAAAAATCGATAAAATGGTRGGGAGAAGAGTGGATATTGTTCATAAAATTAATTAAGTAATCCATAACCATTCTATATCAAATGCAAAAGATCCAATACCAACCAATAATTACTGAGCTCATTAAACAACCACTGTGTATAACTCAATCAATTTTGTGTATTACTTGCTCACTATTCGCAATCAAATCATTAACACAGTGTCATCAAAGCAAGACAATATGCCTTCCACAACAACCTGTAAGAGTTTTGTTTCTTCCCAATTGTCCCAGTTAATATTTAAAAAATTTATGAATGAACACACACTCAATTGTTCCAATTTGTTCTATCAAAACATCAACCACTTTCCAGAATCATTTCTTCTAATCAAATACAGACACTAAAATCGTCGATTTCATTCCTCGAGTTCATTTAACAATCAAGTCGTAATGAAACCGTATTTTCATAGAATTCATGTCCATCTTTGAAACAATGAATGATATTCATCAACCATACACAATGGACAGTTAAAACACAACCTCAATATATACTGAATTTCCATTTAAACGCACAACAATCACCCTTCAGCACATACTATGTTGTGGAATACACAGACCATTCAACAAAACGCAAGAGCATTTTTTTGAATGTATAGGTCCAATCACTCTGAATCTAAACATCCACAATCATGGGCTATCAATCCAATACAATGAGGTAGCAACAGTATGCCAGACCTCATACACAAATCTATCAAATTGCAATAAGCATATTTAAAAACAAACCCGTGACCCTCTATGATGGCACAATCAAATAATATTTATAACATATACAGGGGATGGCCATGCCATAATTACTATGACTGCAATACTCCCATTTGGAAATTTAAAACACATAATCACAGCAATCATTTACTCAACTTAACATGTTGTAGGAACGCCACACCTACCCATGCATCACGCATGAAGCATTGTTGTGCATTAATCAATTGTAAACTAATGTTGGGTTAACAATTCAACAATTACAATTTAAGAGACAGTGATTGTGCATTCAATCTAATTCTCCAATCAACCAAATTACCATGTTGAGTTATCAATTTGATTGTCATAATAACCAGTGCAGTGACTAAATACCAAAACCAACACCATTGTCAACATAATCAACAAAGACAAGCCAAAAATAGAACAATGTCGACCATACACCGACAACTCATAACAACCAATAGTATACCTGACAGGCCATAATGATTCCCTCTATCAAAACTCGGGCTTAAGAAATCAAGGGTTTTCTCTGTGGACCAACATAGGGAGACTGGAGTCAACCCCCAACATCAGGTTAGATCCTCCAAGACCAACAGTGCACACATAGGGTATACCACCAATTACTTCGCAGACAGAGTGACAATCCCCATGATAGGACTATCAACAGAGGAGAAAGCTTCATTTTGGTCATGTAACAACCTTTAGAAATGCAGGGTATAACCCTCGTGGTTTTCCCAATCAACCAACTAAAAATGTTGAGATAAAACTAAGCCGAGAAAAAGAAATATAACCCACTGTGCAACCATCAGTAGCATGAAAAAATCCATACCCAAGTGAAACAATGCGCAATGACACAAGGTGTTTCAAACCCAGTGGACCCCATAACAGCAAACAAATGGGTATGGTGATAAGAAAGTGTGGAGATAGCCAGCCATTTGGACCGAATAAAAACCATTCAACCAAGACCAACAAGGATGACAGAGAGCCTTCATGGCTTCTAATACTCAGAAATATCAATAACATTGTGGCTTCAAACATTATTTCAATTAAAACCACACCAAGGATTCATTTTATAAAAATATCACAAATTTACATAGTTTCCAGACTTAAGGAAAGAACATACCCATACATCTCGAGCCAATATCTATTTCATAACCAAAGCAGATTCATGGATGGTGAAAAGACATACTTGTAACCAAAATCACCTTAAAAATGTGAGTTGGTCGAGCGGTTCTTCCTCTGCTTGAAAGTCAGGGTCTAACCACAACAAAACACAGTTGAACAATAGCCAAACTAGGGTGGCATCCAGTGGAAGGAGAAGGAGTGACATGCATTAAATGCACATTGCCTGCACCCCCACTCATTCAATTCCCTAGTACATGCCATCCAGTCTCCCAATAACTCATTCAATTAAACCATGCATCGAAATTAACATCCATCACTTCTCAAACACACCACTCACATCATATCTTACCATTCCAACTATACAATAATTCATATCAACCATGTTTCATATAACCAATAAATCGCATAGTCGTTACTTGTTAGATAGGATTAACAATGATCATTTTAATTTCAATGCATATAGGGTGGCATATTAGTATAGTATAGTTCCTTCCTTTTTCACTTTGTTATATTACTTTTATATCTTTTCAACTGCTCTTTAATATTATTACTAACATGTCTCTTATGCAGGTGTCACAGTAATGAATCCAGGAACAGATAACAATGATGACAATGGTTAACATAGGCCATCGTAACATGAAATTAGAGCCTAGAGTAGTAGAAACAACACATAACAGTATGTATCCATCATTCAATTGTCGCAATTAGAACCAACACATAATAGGCCTTATCCATCGCCAATAAAACCAAGATTCCATCAACCATGTAAGTAGTGTTGAATAGTAGCATAAACATGAAATAAGAACCAAATATGATCTCCCAACCTACAAGGGGGTCCCACCTACTAGTGTTATATATCTTGTTAACTTATAATAATAGGCTTTAGCAATAATTTGCGGGAAAAAACTTCATTGTGATTTTAATCATCAATAGTGTGCAAGTTTGAAGGAAGCTACAGTTGCCATTTTCTAGAAGAAGGAAGAGAGAGGTGCATTGCTCAATGTTGGATATTCTCTAGTGTTTGGTTTATTATCTTGGCATTGTATTGGCAATCTATATTAAGGAATTTTTTGTTGGGTTTTCTTCCCCTTGAGATTTTCCCAGGATAAATGTTGTGTATCTTGTGATTGTGTTTCTCTTAGTTATCCTACATATGATAATATTGTCTAGTAAATTGAAAAGAAACTTAATACATGCTCTAAATTTAACATGGTTTCATAGCTAAGTTGAAGAGAGCACCTTTCACTTGATAAGTAAAATTGTCACTATTGTCGTACAAGAAAATTAGGGATTTTGTTGGAGAGGAATTTCAGCCTAAAAACCACCTAGGGAAGTGTGCCCTGGCCTAGAGAACTTATTCGCAGCTTGAGCGCACCTTTTCTGTGGCCAAAAACTCTCAGAAGTGAAACCCTAGTTTTTGCTTGGTACCAGGAAACCAGAACCAGAAGTACCAATCCAGATTTGCCCAGGCCCAATTTCAAGGGGTAAAATTTGGATTTTCAAAAAACTAACTGCACCAGGATACTCGCCTCAGCCAAGCGCGCCTCCTGGTAAATTCAGATTTAATTTCTGAGCATTTTTAATTTTTGGTCATTTTCCCAGCTCCAAGTCAAGATGTCTGCAAGCACCAATATTGTTGACAAGTTAGAAGGTTAGGATAACTTTTGTGCAAGGAAATATAGGATTGCACTCATTCTTGAAGAGAATGACCTTGCAATATTCATCAAAGAAAATGTACTAGAACCCGTTGTTGGCCCTTGACCAAGTTTTGAAGTTACTTGGTCAAATTTGACCGTTTTTGGGACTTTGATAGCCTGTCGAAGATGGAGTGCCAGACGAAGCAAATATCAAGGGATCTCGACCCACTTTTGGGCTCCTTTTTGGATTTTGGGAATATGTAATGGGAAAGGGATGTCGTCCCATGGGTTTACCCACGTTTAGGCCAACTTTTGTAATGTATAAATAAACATCTAGGCGAAGTAAGTAGGGGGATGGATCGACATCTATGTGATGTTAGACCCAAAATCTAAGTGCTAATAGATTTTGTAAGTGCCCTGTGCATGACTGTAAGAGGTTGAGTGCAAACCATTGTAAGAAGTTGTAGAAGGATTTGTGCTATAGCGCAAGGAAGAAAGATCTAGCGAGCCGCGTAGATATTCTGTCCTATGCGAAGTAGGGTTTTGGTGGCTCTGTGTTGTAATCGATTGAAGACACTAATAATGAAGAAGAGTTGGTGGACATAGCCCCAGGATGGGGGTGAACCACGTAAATCTGTGTGTTATTCTTTGTGCTTGGGTTTGATGTGTTTATCTCTTGCTAAGTGCTTTGATATGTTTAGATAGATCTACTTATGCTTTGTGCTTCTTAGATCTGTATGAATGTTAGATATGATATGTATGAAGATGCTTAGTTCTAATCTAGGATCTGATCGGTTCTACTATTGCTAAGTACTGAAATATTTTAGTCTCAGTAAGTGTTGCGATGCTCTTTGTTATTTGTGAAGTATAATAAGGGTTGGATATTGATGAATGATCGAGGCTAAGTGCTCTGTAAGAGACATAATCATAGATCTGCGTCTTGGCTAAGGTTGCAGACACCTGAGTCTTGCAACCACCCTTGCCTCTACCTCAGGTGAGACTTCATTTTCTTCACAGGTGTTGCCGAAAGGGTCGGTAGTTAGGTTTTTGTTGGTGCGTTGTTGTAGTGTTGAACCCTAGGTCTTCCCCTGTGCCAACAAATGGTTCTGTTTTCGGGACCTGAAACTATGATTGTTGGGAACTAAGGAAGAAGAATCTATGTGCAAAGATTCATCCTGAAACTGTGGAAGCTCTGTGCATGGATTCGTGCCCTAGTGCACAGTAATCCACTTGATATGAAAATATTTGTGCTAAACAAATAAGATAGATCTGAAGAAAAGAAGCGAGATATAAACGCTTTGTGCTCTAAGAAAGATTAAAGTGGAAGTTTTTGAAGAAAATAAGTCAGATCTGCAGAAAAGAGGTAATATTTGTAAGCTTTTTGCTCTGATAAAGGTAAGAAAAGTTAAAAAAAAATTAGATCTGGAAGCTTTGTGCTCTGCAAAAGTAAAATAAGTGAAATTTTTTTGTTTCTAGAGTATGGATCTAGGTATGTTTGATAGATTATGTCCTATCTTGAAAACTAAGGCTCTGATAGATGAAATAAAGTTGTATATGAGTAGATCTGATAAGAATAATGATAGATATGTTATATCTATGCATAGAAAGAATGTTTGGACTAATCAATGGATGCAGGATCCTAGAAAGAATGTTTTGCGGGCTAGCTACCATGATCCTAGTGCACAGTATAGGAAAGGTTGGGGATTGTTTAAAAGAAACAGAGGACTAACCCTCTGTTATAGTTTCAGAAGGTCAGAACACCTTGCTAAAGAATGTTCTGGTGGAAGACCTAGTTTTCTCTGTTGTCAAGCTATGGACCATGAGGTATTGGATTGTCCTAGAATGATTGCTAAACTTGAAAGAATGAATCTGAATCAAGAAAACCCTAAGATAGATCCAAAAACTGTGGATTAAACCCCAAAAGAATCAAAGAAGGTACTGATACAAATGAAAGAAACATTGAATGACCATCAACATGTCAAGCTGCCATAGATTTTTAAAGATAAAGAACGCATTGAAGCTAGAATAGGGGACTTCAACATTGATTGTGTCCTTGATGAAGAGACACAAGTGAACATTATGCCAGAAAGAACTTGGGAAATTATAGGGAAGCCCGCTATGATCCCTTCACTAGGAGGAATAGGATTATTCAAAGGAAAATTGATGATGTTATGTGGAAATCTCGCTCAGATACCTATGACAGTCAATGGAAATTCGACAAAGGAAGATTTTAATATTATTAGATTCACTGAAGATAGTACCCCATTTACCATGTTACTGGGAAAACCTTGGATTGATAGAGATCAAGCGAGACGAAAGGAAGAAGAAGAAGGTTTGGAACAGAAAAAGAAAGGGTTAAAATATTTTATGACCAGAAAGATCGTGCAGCTGCTTGAAGAATAGAAGAACAGATCATAGCTATTTTACACCAGAAACCTCGATGTTGAAGCCACAAGAATATTGAAGGACTCATAGAAGAATGAAGTACTTATCCCAGGTAAAGAAGAAGTGTTACCCCTCAAAGGATCTCAACAACGTGAAGTGATTATGTCCAAGGGAAATAAGAATCAGAATGGGAAGAGAATCACTGATATGAGCCTCACTGGAAAGAAGGCTTGGAAGCTAAGTAAAAAGAGAGATAATATCGTCAGGCTATAGAATATTCTAGGGGGAAACTTACAAAAATTGAACTTCACCGAGATATCAGACCAGCGACATAGGCCACTTTTCCGAGGCGAAGCAACATAGTTGTTGGGAGCTAATATAACCATTTGATTGTCGCTCTGAATGGGTCGAAAAGCATTAATGGTTTTCCACTAGACCGTTGGACCGTGCCTCAATAGGTCAAACAAATTTAATGGAGGCTCATAACCATTACAATAAAACCATTGTCAAGTTGCCTACTTATCCCATTGCGCCATGCACGAAGAATAATTTTTCCAATTGAGAATTTGAGTCCGCAACTATATACAGTGACCGTGGTGATCTTGTTATTCATTCTAGTACAGTTCCTAAGCTCATTGTGATCCCGATTACTTATCCTCAGTGTGTATGTCTGAAGATCTCACCATCGAAGAAGAAATTGTGACAGAAGTTCTGACAGATTTAATCACTGAAAGAACCATGTCAGGAAGAGGATTGTCCACAGGCATACAAGAATCATCGACGTGAGGAGTGCAGGCCTCCCCGTCGACCGCTCGAGTTGGCCCATCCCGACCGACCGACGAAAATACAACTAAGCATCAAGGCGATATTGTGAATGCCAAGATTATTCCAAGCATTTTGGCCACTTACCTACAACCCCTGAGCGGTGAGATCAATTGGGACAGTATACCCCAAGAGTTTGAGTACCCATTAATCAATGTGTACCTATTGAAAGGAGTGCGTGTAGTTCGCGTTGAACAAGATAATCTCACTTAATTCAACCTAGGTGACAGAACGGTTTATAGTATGCTCGCACCTTATAAATACCTGACAAAGACAAAGGGTAAAAACTCGAAGATTGTCCCTCAGCAATGGACTATGGACCTCGCACAGTCCACTTTGTTGAACGTCACGAAGATCCCCCATTTTGGAAGGCACCAAGAAGTCAATTCCTGCATCAAGATACTACTCTCGAGCTATCATGGTGGCTACTTGTGGATAAACCGTCGCATCACGGTCGATCCAACATTGATCCACAGGACCACAGGGTTGAGCATGCAGGGCCCCAACCCACAGGAATTTTACCCTAGAAATACCACAGACCGAGCCTTAGCACAGAAGATTAAAGAAAATTATGGTGATGTCGATAAGGGCATGCGAGGCTATAAAGTAGCTTCTATTCAGAATGGCATAGTGCACCTTTCCTGTCAAATCATTACATTGAAGTTGGTACGGAAGAACATACCAACCCAAGTAATCGGATTTGTAGTAGACCTCACAGGGAAGTGTACGGAGGTATTACACATGAACTGGGTGAAGTACTTAGTGAACTAGTTGGCACTAGATTTTTGGGAAGCGCAAGACCAAGGGTATGAGTTCCATTTGTGTTGGCTACTCATCTTGATCGTGTTTATTGCATGGGAGATACCAAAAGGTGCAACCTTCCCAAATATAGAACCCTTTGAACCACTGGATGTGAAGTTCAGTACATTGTGGTACTCCTGTGACATGAACAAGTAGTGGAAATCCAACGTCATCTTCCACATTTACTACAATCAGCTGAAGGCCGCAATCCAGTCTATGCCTTGCATCAGCCCGAACACGCTTTATAGATTCAGTCCATTAATGAAGTTCAGTGCAGACCGCCACTTCATCTACATCACACCGCGTGTCGATGAGCATCACCAGTAGTTGCAGTCCTACTACAAGTTGACAAAGGAAGATTTAGAATAGATTACTAAGGATTGGTCGACAAACCTCCTCATCTCAACCGACCCCATGGAGCTCTCTGATATTGATAGTCCTGAAAAAGTGCGCAATACACTTGGACCAAGCACAACGAAGAAGAATGAGGATGCTCAAGACGTCAACAGTACAACCATGAAGAATGCTTCCACTTCGCAAGGAGGTAATGGTGGAGAGATAGGGGACACCAAAGTCGAGTAGAAGAAAGGTGAGACTACCTCGCCTAGAGAGGAGGAGGACAACTCCAAGAAATAGAAGGTTTTCCCATCGAAGCCCACATCTAGAAAGAAATCCAAGGAAACCAAAACCAAGTTTGAAGCCACCCTAACATAGAATGACTTCAACTTCATCGTCGTTGTGTTGAATGACGCTTCGTTGGAGATAGCATAGAAATAGGAATCCAAGTAGGAGGAGGTGTTTAGTCAGATCAAGGTCAAGTTTCAATAAGTGAAGCAGGCACTCCATTCCATCCTCGTAGTTTCTACTACACCTCTACCAGTAGAAACATCATAAATGGGAGATGAGTCAGCTCAACTCCACAGGATTTCTGACATGGTCGAAGCTCACCTTCGACAAGCTCAAAAGGAAACAACACAAGCCACCCAGGCTTTGTTGCAAGCACAAGAAGCTCTATTAGAGAAAAACAGTAATGCAGAACGAGAGAAGATCGCTATGCAGGAGAAATTTGATGAAGAGAAAGCAGAGGTACAACGAAGCAAGGGACAGTTGCTCGTAGAACAACTTAAATTCAAGGAAAGGGTCAACAGAGCACTCCGCTCTGTGACAATAGTCGAAGTATATACCGAGGACCAAACTCCACAATAGGTGGCACAGTTAGAAGAGGTGATCCAGAAGCTACAGCAGCGCATCGCGAATCTAGAACTTCGTGTTGTGCCCGAAACCCTGCAAGAGATAAGAGACCAAAGAGAGCCAACTTCCTAAAGAACAGTTGACAGAATCAAAGCTCTTTCCTTTGAGTGCAAGAAGTTAAGTAACCAGAGCTCTAAAACTTATGAAAACCTTACAGAGAATCCAGAACTATAGGCGCTGGAGTTGGAGCTCCAGGAAGCAAAACAACATGCAGATACGCTACGGGTGTAGTTGAAGGCCCTGTCAGCTGTAGAAATGATGAAGCATTCCCATGAACAACACACAGCGCAGCAACAGATTCACACGCTTCAAAGTAATTTAATGGAGGTCACTCAGTGAATCCAACCCATGCAAGATAGGGCATGCACGTTATTTTCAGAGATCGAGAATCAGGGAGAAGAGCCAGAACAGGTCGTCATCTCAATAGAGCAACGCCTCGATGAACCAGTAAATGATGCAATAATCCAGGAGTTCACCGAAATAGAGACCACAGCAAAGTGTTAGGGTCCTAACCCGCACATAGGTAGAGAAATAT